>VNJW01006634.1:0-56778 GCA_008042615.1 Drosophila auraria
TCTTCGGTGAAATTCGAAAAACGAACAAGGGAAGACGAATCATTGTGCACCATGACAATGCGAGCTCTCACACATCGGCTCAAACCAGCGCCTTTTTGACTGGCCAAAACGTCGAATTGATGGGTCATCCGCCGTACAGTCCTGACTTGGCACCAAATGACTTCTTTTTATTCCCTCACATCAAGAAGAAAATGCGTGGTCAACGATTTTCGTCGCCAGAAGATGCTGTTGAAGCATTCAAAAACCATGTTTTTGAGGTGTGTCAATCAGAGTGGAAAAAGTGCTTCAAAAATTGGTTTGAGCGCATGCAAAAGTGTGTAAATCTTGATGGAGAATATTTTGAAAAACAATAAAACTATTTTCCTTAATAAATATTCGTATTTTCATTATTAGGCCAGAAATATATGTAGCAGCCCACGTATTATAAATTTCCCTTGAATTGTCGACTTTCTAAAAAGTTATATTTAAGATTAAAATAGCTTAAATAATGTGCAATATATTTAGGTTTAAAAAAAGGAAATACCAAGTTATTTGTAATCCAATTTCCCAGGGTATTTTATAGTTTTTAACTCCTTGTTTTATTTACTTTTTGTTTTGCCTCTGGGGCTGTGGCAGCTGCCTAAAAGGGCCAGCGCTTTGCCAATTACGAAGTCGAGCACCAGGATCAAAAATCGAGGATCGAGAATAGAGGATCGGGCATAGCACCTGTCCCTTTGTAGTTGGGTTCTTTTTTTCTTGTCGAGAGTGACTGAGTGAGTGACCTGACTCGTGTTAATTTTTAACGCGCTCTAGTTTCGTAGTCAGTCGGATATGCTTCTAATTAGCGAATGTTCGGCCACAAAAATATATAATTGATTCGCTCGCTGGATGGCTGAATTTCTTGATTTGCTGCTCCGCTGGAATGTTGCACTTAGAGTGGCGTTGCAACAGTGTGGCAAGCAGCAAGCAGCAAGTTGTTGCAACGCTGCCACGCCGCCACGAAGCTTCCGCATTCCCAATTAATAAGTCACTCGAGTCGAGTCGAAAATACACAATAAACAACAATTGAGCAGAGATTCGAGGCAGCAGCGAGTGAGAGCTGAGATGATGGGAAATATCTTTGTTGATCTTTTGGCTTCATCTTGGAGCACGATGGATCACTACTCGGAGAGGAGGAAGTCTGTAATTTCCCATTCATAGCCAGAGCTGGAGATGGTATCTATTAGGGATGTATGAATGGCAATTGGCATTATGTATATCCTAGAAGACTTAATTAGTTTCGAACTCAAGGCTGCTGTAGTAGTAATAAATCATGTTAAATATATTATTTGTATATAATTTTTGTAGCATTACCTTGCCTTGCTCGATATTTCATCATGTCACTCACTCCCTCGCCGTCCCCCGTTTAATTTCCTTCCACAATTTCACCCTCTTTAGCTTCCCGTTTAACGCCAACTCACACATATCCTTCTCGGGTTACATTTACTGACCACTCTCTAAGCAGTTCATTGCCACCGCCCCCCATTTTGCCATTTCAGAAATGTGTCACCTTCAACTGCAACAATATATATTCACTTCCTCGACGGAGATGACTCAACGCTATATATTGCTGCTTGTTGAATGCGAATACAGTTTCAGTGATTCTGCTGGTTTCACTCTCCGTCCGCCCACGAGGAAAACAATCCAAACAATTCATCAATTGGCGGGCAGAATTCGCGACAAACGGAAAGTCAAACAAATTTGTACCTGCTAAAAACCATGTGACTGTGAGAAAAACAAACTATAAACTAAAAAAATCCCCTCAGAGCCAAGTGACGCCAATGACAGCGGTTGACAATTCCCAGAGACGATTGCCTAAAAAGGCTGATTCGAAATAGGTCGCCGAAAGTGATTTAAGTTGGCTCAAAGTTCTGCCATAAAAAACTCTGAGATAATAATAATAATTTTGGCCGGATTTTCAACATTTTATGCTTCAACACCTCCCTGTTTTTTTTCCCAAATATACACTTTCACCCTCCTTTCCATCGTTTTAGTGTTGGAATGAATGAATTATGTGGATGCCTTGTGAATGCTTATGAATATTTCGCTCACGCGCCTGCCAACAGCAATCACTCATTTGAGTTTTCCCCCTGTCCCTCTCCCTTGTCTTGGCCCCCCTAAGCCAGACAACTTTACCCCACTTCCCTGCCTTCTGGCCCGGCTGCTTGTCTTAGCCGAAAAACATGTCATCATGGTTTTCCCTCTCACCATCAAGTCAATTAGTTGTGATGCTCATACCACGGGCATATACTGCCAGAAAAAAGGTATATGGCACATCTTAATGGGGTCTCGATGGGATCTAAAACTCTAAAACTAAACTCGATTTATTATAATAAAGAAAAGATTGTCTCTTGTTAGCTTTGTGTAATTTTTTTAATATTTTTTGTTCGCTGGCAAATTGTTTTAATTATCTTGTATTAATAACTATTAATAATAATTTTTAAAATACAACTCTGTCTTGGGTTTCAGTGATAAAGGTCTTAGATCTTCGATATATACAGTTATTATCTGATCAATGATCATTCGAGGGCATTCCCTTTTCCATATACTCTCCCTCAAAAGTATATTTTCTTCCTTGTTTGTTTTCATACGAGATTTACGCCCAATGTAGGCCAACAATGACGCACAGAGGCCTCAATGGACTATCGGACCAAATGTCGAGAGCCCAGAGAGGCCCAGAGCCAAGGCAGTGCAAAGATACTAGCGCCCGCCTCGGACCAATGACGGACTGTTTCTTTATTTGCTGTGGTGGTATTTTTATGACTGCTGCCACTGCCACGTTTTGGGTTGCATAAAGCGAATCATTGCCCCAGCGTCAGACGCATTTGCAAAAAGAAAAAATATATATATAGAAAATAAAAGACACATTCCCCTGACAGCGTCGAAAGACGTCAAAATATTTTTAGCTGGCGCCGGAAATGCGAAAGCCTTTTTGGCTACCCATTTCTATATATTTCTTTCCTAAACGCTCTCGGCTGCTGCTGGCCTTGTTTAGCAGGGGTGCCAAGCATTGGGTATTTTTAGCTAATCACGCGGATAATCCCAGCCACTAAACGGAGTCTAAAGTGCGAATATTGAAAAGCGCAAACTAAATACAAATTCGAAATGCTTTTTTAATTTAGAACAATAGGAAGGAGGAGGTAAACGAACGGGAGTCTGTCCATGAAGAACCAGCACCAAAATTAGCTCATCGCTAAATGCCTTTAAGTTAAAATTAGAACTATGTATTCAGCTCGAACATGTTTCTAGGGATTACGGGGCATTAGGTTTTACTAATTATTTTCTAATTATTTTATTTGGGAAAATATGTAGTGTTCTTTTTTTGAGGGAAAGAAAAACACACAAAAGGGTATTAATGTGAGCTATTTATGTGGAGACATGTAATGAAGGCGCACAAGGGATTTAGATTAGGGAAGTATATCGAGAGGAAGCGTCCGATATATATATATATTATCGAAAATATCGTAAGGAATCGAAATTTGCAATATCGAAAAATATCGCATTTAATGTTGCAATATCGATATAATCGATAGTACGGAAAATATCAGTAAAATGTATTTACTTTATTTTTTGTTTTGCCGACAATATTATATATATTTTTAAAACAACATTTTTGATAACCTTTATTATATTTATTTTTAATTATAACAGTTTATCAATTAAAATATACCGATTTATCGTTCATCGCAACGTTAAAACATGGTCCTTCGCGTTAAATGGTGATAAAGTATCGATTTATCAATACTTCTGCCATCCCTAGTTTAAATACCATCGATGGATAATCTAAAATATTTATCTTTAAATGATTTTAATTAAAATCCCATCAATATTTATTTATTTAAAAAGAAAATAATCTTCCTTTCAAAAGATCTTGACATAATTTCAGAAGGTATTCCTACTTCTTCATCACATTTTTTAAGCATTCAACTTTCTTATCTTTAGTTTGAAACCAGAAACTAGATTATGTCTACCAACATAATCAAACTCAATCGCTTTATTCCCAAAAGCTGTGAGCCTGGTATCGGGGCCATAATGGATCTCTTTGAACTTTTAGGTGTGCTCCCTCTTCTCTGCCAACTTCATTTGGAAACTCAACAGTTTCCCCTTGCCATTTCATCGGTCATTTTTCAGCCATCGTAACTGCTTCCTTCCCGTTTCTGACGCTGTTACCCATTTCTCTGCCATCGTAACCACTTCCTTCCCTTTGTTTTAAGCTCTTTCCGAACGGATCTGCCCGATTCCCTTCCTAGTCCTGGCCCGTCCTCACCTCCTGCAGCTGCTCCATTTCAGTTTCCGACCCCTTCCTCTCTGTATTATCCCTGCCAACTCCTTACACTTATAACTCTAAACACCCAACCGCCAACTGCTTTTGTCTTTCGATTGCTTTTTGCCGTTTTGGCTTGGACGTGAGTGGATAACGGCGATGACAGGACGAGGAACGAGGCGACGGGTCAGCTTCAGCTTCAGCCACAGCGTCAGCGTCAGCTCAGAAATATCGATTCCGAACTCCAGTTGGAATCGGAATCGGGGATAAAGGACACCGGGGCGCATAGATGAAATGAGAAAACCTAAATGACAACTCATTCGGAGTTGCAATAAGTCACCCTTCAATTTGCCTGAACGCCGGAACAGAAAACCCACAAAAAAAAAAGAAAATGAAGAAAAGAAAAGAAATGGAAATGGAAGTTGGTTGTTAAAGTTTTAGCGTTGACAGCAAACAGGAAAAGCTGGACGGCGGAACGGGGGTGAATAAGTTGGGACGTGAGCTGCGTTAAGTAAAAGTAAGGCACGCAATCCCAGGGTCCGAGGCGGGGGACTTGGACTTACTTGTATGTGAAAGGACCGACTGAGCGACTGAGCGAGCGACTTTGGGCTATTAATTTGGAGGCAAACAACGCACGAGCCGGGAATTAGGCAGCCGACTGAGTGGATGTGGAAGTGGAGAGGGAAATGGAAATGGTGAGGGGAGAACGGGAGACCGGGAAGCCCCGATGTCAAATTTGTGAGCAACTGCAGCCGCTGATAAGATTTATGAGTGTGTGCGAGAGGAGGAAGCTTTATGACTGGAGCTGGGCCAGGACTTGGCCGGCCCCAACCCCCCCGAAAGAACTACACACATCCGAGGAGGAAGACAAAGGACCAGGGCGACGACGACGAATGACAAATAAAAGATTTTTATTATCACATTATGCGGCAGCAGATTTCCCTCAGATGCTTGTCGCTCGCTCAGTCGTTGCTGCGGCTTTGTTTGCTCGCTTTTCTCGTTTTCCACCCATTTAGAGATGGGACAGTTGCTGGGCGCAGGCTGACTATATCTTTTATAAGGACATGAGGTATTCTAGAGTACTAGAGTACTGAAAAAAGTGTACAAGGGTTGCTGTAGTAGAGTAAGCCTCCTAGGATTTGCCTTCTTAGAGCGTTGGGTAGAGTGCTGGACTCTTAAGCTGATGGCCCGCGTACGAGTCCCTGTCGGGACAATTGCCAATTGTTTTATAGAATTTAAGTAATATTTACGTTAATTTAACATTAAAATAACAATGAATTTAATTTCAGTTATTATCCCAAAAATGTACTTCTCATTTCACTTCCGTAACCGAGACTTTCACAACTTTCAAAGGGACCTCTCTCAGTTGTACTTTCACGAACTCACGGCTCATCACCAGGCAGCAGCACAATTCGGTGATTCCACTCGAACCTTCCTGGATAGCCTCCTTCTGCCTCCTGCTCCTCGTCGCACTTCATCTTCGGCTTGGACTAGTTTACTTTTGCGCTTTTTGGTTACTTAAGCTTTCACTTGCTCCCAAGCACCGGCCCTTCCCCGGCTCCATTCCTGGTTGGGTTTAGGCCAAGTTTTGCTGCCTGGTGCAGGTTGGAAATTCAATTTGGCAAATGAAATTTCTAGGCGCGCACAACAAAGGCGGCGAACGAGCAAGAATCCGAGTCCGAGGAAAATCCGCACTCAATCTTTGTCTTCCGCTGCTCCTCCACTCTGAGCTTTGCTCCTACATTTTTTCTCCGACTTTTCCCCCATTTTCATTTACTTATTTTGGTTATTATACGGCTCACAGATCCGTCTGCTAATTAACTTAAAATAGAGGAAGGGTGTGTGTGCGCAGATAGAATCGTCCAACTGTTGCGCGATGTCGTCGCCCATTTAGGGTGGGATGTGGCTATAGATCCGACTCCTCTGCTGCTGCTGCTGCTGCAGTTGCCCCTGTCAATTCCTCGCCAGCCATCGGGATGAAGATTGATGCCACACGCGGCGTATACTTAATATTCCTGTTGCTTCTTGGTCTGCTTCGCACGGACGTAGACGTAGAACGTAGAACGTAGAACGCAGAAGTCGGAGTAGATGTAGATGTGCTATCCGGTATATAGGGCAACGCGGCGGCTCTTAATGTGCCGCTAAGCAGTGGATGCACAATTGAAATGGTCAACGGAGCGCAGTGTCTATGGCCACCGAGTGGAACGGAACGCTGGAGGAGGGAAATTAGAGAGGGAGTCGCGCCGGAGGCGGAGTTTAAATATGAAAAAAAAATGGCAATAAAAACGATTGCAAGGCAAGCGCCAAAACGAAAGCCAAGTCCATAGACTTCTTGGCCGAGAGTCGAAGAGAAGGCGGAGGAGGAGGAAGGGTGGAGTCGTCGATTGGGCTAAAAAGGTTTCAACTTGGCAGAGCACAGAGCGCAGCCTTGGCTTTTGATTAATGTTTCAATTCGAGTGCACAAAAGTGCCCATGGAAATGAAGTGGAGCGAAGAATTTAAACTAAATGTTAGCTTTAACCGGAGATTAAGAAAATGAATCTTAAATCGGTAACTTTATTCATCACAAAGGGAGGTTGTAGTTGAATTCCTGAGAATGTCTTAGTAAAAACGTTTAAAAATGAAACATTAACAGGGGTTTCAGTAATCTTCTATATCTCTCTTTAATGGGAACATTATTTTAACCGGAGATTAAGAATGATTGAGTTGAAATAATGAAACTTTACTCATAAATAAAGAATTCGCTAGAAAGTTTTAGGAAAAACGCCCACAAAGGTGTATTAAAAGTAGATCCCACTGGATCCCCTTTGAAGGAAATGTTAACTTTAACCGGAGATTAAGAAAGTAGACCCTAAATTACCAACTTTACAAATATTTCTCTCATTTTTCCAGTTTCAGAGAAACATTTTAATTGTGCGACAAAAACTGACACAGCATGAGACATCTCCCCGCTTAATTCTGCTCCCCCCCTAGACAACCCCTTCTGGACATGTCTCCCTCCATTCCGCTGTCCATGACATCCACCTGTCAGCTGGCAATCAAGAATGTCCGAATGGCGACATTTTGGCGACTGAGAAAACTCGCAGAGTCAGTTTGGATTCGATTTGATTTCAGTTAAGCTGACGGCTGAGTTGCCTTGCCCAGTGGCTCTGGCCCCCCTGAACCCCACCTGATCCCCACCTGGCGACCACCTGACCCCCCCTCTTAGCGCCGTCTCCTGCTGCTGCTCTGGCCACCAATGTAATTCATCATTCTGCTGTTGCTGCTGCTGTTGCTGTTGCTGTTGCTGCTGCAGCGTCGTGTTCGCATTCCATCCAAGGTTGCCCCCAGATCCGCCTCGGCTATCTGGCCTCTCGCTCTGGCTGGCCAGCTAGCTGCCTCTCCGTCCCGCTCTCGCACACACGCCAACTTTACTTTGACAAATTGCAACTATTCGATAAATTCGAATCATTTGTCATTGACACAAATAGCTTTCAAATTGCATAGACAAACACACACACAGACAGTGGCATGCACACATGTTGAATGAGTTGAATGGTCGGTGAGGGGAAGGGAGGTTAAGGGGGAGGAGGGCGGTGCAGGGGAGCATTGCATTGGGCCGTGTAATTGTTGTTGCTGCAACATAAAGCAGCGTCGTTCGCAGCGGAAATTCCAAAAACAACTAATTGCAATCTTCAAAAAGATCTTGTGTAAAAGTGTGACCAAATCGCACACGTATCTGTGGCAAGTGTGACCAAATTATATAAATATTTGATTAATAAACATATAAAAATATAAATCGTGATCAAAACGCATAAAAACTTCATAAACAAATAGAAGAAACATCAAAGATCACCAAGTAGGTGGAAATTATAGGGCTAAATTTACAAATGTGATCGAAATTGGAAAATATTTGAAAAGTTTAAACATTAAATAGAAGATAAGGATACAAATGGAATTAAAAACACATCAATCGGAAATAATGATCAGAAACCTTTAATTAACTTGTATAAAACATAAAAAACATTTTATGACATAAATAAATAGTTAATATAATGTTTAATTGAATCTATTCTGAAGCATCAGATAACAGATCAATTTGTTATGAAAAACTTGATAATTAATTAATTTCAAACTATTCCTGGAATCTCTGGTCACACTATTTACCACAATTTGATCGCCTTGCCACACTGCTCTCTCGAATATCTTGTTATTATCGCACTGTCGCTCACTGTTGGTGGCATGCCCCCAAAAGTGCTTTGTTGTTTCGTCAATTTTAATTCAACCACAACAACAACAACAATAGCAACATTAACAACTACAACCACACTGAAAACAGGCAATAACAACATCTAGTGGCAACAACAATCGCCAAACAACAGTTGCAACCTTTCCCCCCATCATGATTCACAGCCCCTCTGCGCCACAGCCGCTGCCTCTCACCTGGCCTCACCTTGCCACCCCGCTATCCCGCCCCCTATGCCCGTCTCTGTTTCGCATGCCTGGGCCAAGCCAGGCCGCCGTCCCGCTCGCACGCGCCTCACAATGACCCAGTTTCCAAAGCGGAATGTAAACAAATTTGACCTGGAAAAAAGAGTTTTTGTTTTGTAAACAAACCGCGAAGGCGACGCTGGCGTCGACTGCGACAGCGACTGCGACAGAGGTGGCTCAATGACAACAACAATAATCGCAAAAAAATTCGCTAACAAAGTAATTTACTTGATGATGTTGTTGCCGAAAAAAAGGTGAAATAGTTGCGGTCTTTGATGGAAAAAGACGAAGGAGGAGAAGGAGAAGGGGAGAAGGAAGAGGAAGAGAGGAATGTGAATGGACAGAGAAGTGAAAACCAAAATGAAGACAGTCAAAGAGTGGCAGCAGAAAGTGGTAACGGTCCAAAGATTTAAGAAAATTGTATTAAATTACGGTGCTTTTGACGAATGAAAATTAAAGGCAAATTATGGAAAATAATTTACAAAAATTAAACACTTTGACACAGAAAAAAATCCATTAAAATATAATGAAAAATGAAATTAAAAACGTATGGTATTAAGATGTTTTTATATTAATCCAGAAACTTAAGGAGAGTGTTCCCAGTTGAGATTTTCTTCCCACGCTCTTTCCACAACAACTTTCCTTGGGGAACGTCTAAAAAATAAACTAAAATCTTTAAGATAACTATATCGATTTAAGAGATTTAGTAATTCTGTAAAAAAGGCCCACAATAACCCCTCTTTGGCGGATATATAATAACTCTTTATTCGTGGCTTGGTGGCTCCCTTCCTCGAGCCTGAACCACGATGATCTCATAACTCAGTGAACTCCCTGACCTCCACTTTCACTAGCTCGCTGCTGGCAGCCACTTCTTCTTCGCCATTCAAACATTTCTCACATTTATTACCAGTTTTTGTTTAGTTTCTTTTTTTTTTTTTCTGGCGGTCCGTGGATTTTCCCATAATTCCTCATTTTTAGCAATTTTCTCTCTACGCCTTGCTGTGTTTTTATTTGCTGGAATTAGCATAAAAAATTCAACAAACGGGATTCCGAACCAAACAAAAAAAGAGTTTCATTAAAATGAGTTTGTTTTCCTTTGTTGTGGGTTTGTTTTAGTTGCCTTTTTATCTGTATCTATGATGGCCTTCCTATTTTTTTTGCCCGAAGCCTCTCTCCTCCTCCTCCTCTGATTTTTTGCGCAAATTCGAAATTGGCTCACGTAATAAATATCATAAATTGCGTTTTACTTTGACACACATTAGCCAGAAACCGCACCGAAAATGAACCCAACAACGCTCTCTTTTTCGTGTTATTTTTGCTGTTATTGTCAATTTGTTGTTTTCTCTTTTTATTTTCTTTTCGGTTGGTTTTTTTTTCTGTGCTCTCTGTTTTTATCTGCAAGTTTGTTATTGTTATTTTTCTGCTGGCAACTCTCCCTTGCTTTCGGCTTTCGCCCTTGCAATTGCGAAATATTACGAGCCTGATACAGATAGAGATCATCGCCATCATCATCGGTGTCTTTATGGAAGGTCGAGTGAAAAAAATTAGGAACATTTCTGAACAACATTTAGTTGTTGTCGCTGCTTGTTGGCTGTTGGCTGTTGGCCTTTCGTTTTTGCGCCAAAGCCAAATAATGATTTGTTATTTGTTGTGGTTGCTTTTTGTTTTTGGTCCCAAGGCTTACGTGGCGTATGAGTAATTTGTTGTCTGTTTGTTTATTGAATTTAAATTGCGTTGCTTCCCAATTGTTGTTAATTAGCAACGGCGGCGACGGCGACGTCGAAAACATGGTGAAAAATATGAAATATAATGAAGCTGACAGCAGAAGAAGAAAATTACCGGGTTGGGGGATGGACGGATGGATGAGAGAGGGTTTTCATGTGCGGAAAATCCGCTGAAAGAGCCCGGCGAGACACGCAAAAAGGAAATCTGCGGCCAAAGTGGAGACTTGTTGTCAGCAAATAACAAAAACGAAACAGAAGACAGCAAAAGCAAACAACAAGCAGCGTGCAACAACGGCAACAACAGCGCCAAACAAAATGTGCAACTCTTTTTTTTTTTCTTATTTTTTAGCCTCCACTTCACTTAGCAACATTGTTGCAGCCAACAGACGGGCCCAGACGGGGCTGCGGGGCCTACAAGCAGGCAGTTGCAGTTGCAGGCGGCTCAATGGAAATGTATGAATTGCATTTGCTAAATACAAAAAAGAGCAGCAGACTGCAGACTGCCGACTGCCGACTGCAAAAAACGCAACAGCAACAGTAACAGCAAAAAATAAGTGAAAAAAAACTGTGCAAAAATGCTGCGCCTGCGCCAGCGGCAGAAAGTGAAAGATGATCGCGATTGCAGGCAAAGAAATCAGGACAGATGAGGGGAGGCTTAAGCTGAAGGGGGTTCGGAGAATGGTTGGGGGGGTTGAAGAGGGAACAGACAGAAGCAGGGGGCGAGGGGGTAGGGCACATAGATGCAAGACAGATCACACAATGGGAGCGTGAGTTGGAGAAATATTTGCTGTAGTTTCAGCATACACTTTCTGTAAGGGTAGTTATTATTTAATGTTAAAAATAAAACTAAATATAATTATTTTAAGTTAAAGTATTATTTTAATATAAATATTTAAAAATATGATCTCTCTGATCCGTTTTTAGCTTATACTTGACATAGAGATAATGCCAAGGATAAACTTTAATGCGGATGTTTTAAAGTCATTTTTTATAATTTATGTGGGTTTAAAGTGGGCGTGGCCAAATTCTAAAACTAATTCAATCTGGCTAAAGCCCATAAGAATGCTGTTACCAAATTTGGTAGCTCTAGCTCATATAGTCTCTAAGTTCTATGTTTGTGTCCGTATAGACGGACAAACGGACAGACGGACAAGGCTTGTAGTAGATAATTATAATTTATAAAGTCTCAGATGGTAATTTCTTCATGTGACATACATTTTTGATTGTCACTAACTTATAATACCTTTAATAATTAATATTAATGAGTTCATAATTATTAATTAACATTTTTCTACTTAAAAGTGTTAAATTTCTTAGAGTATCAAATAGTTCAAGGCCCCCGGGAAAGGCCTTCCCTCTAGATTTTTTTTATAGTACCGCTGAACCATAGACTATATGATCCCAAATGGGCATGGAAAGATGGCCTGAGATAGGCATTCGGCGTGCTAATGACTTCGATGATTTGCAATTGTTGCCCCGCTCGAGGGCTGCCAACTCGCTTCAATTTGTTCGGGAACAGAAACAGAAACAGAAACCGAAACGAATACGGGAAACGGAAAACGGAGGCCGAGGCATCATTAAGTCGTAACTTGAGGGAGGGGTGGAGCAGGAGGCGCGTTAGGCAGAATTAAAATAAATAAAAACTTCAAGTTTGAGCGCTTAAGTTGTTTGTTCCTCCCTCCCTCTCGCTCCTCTCCGCCTCTTGAGCATAATTCAACTGCAACATTGTTGCAGCCACAGACAGACATAATGAAGGAGCCGGAGCCGAAGCCGAAGCTGGAGCTGGAGCTGGAGCCGCCGGGGGTTAAGACTTGATGGGCAGAGCGAGAGGTTTGTGTCATGCGGCTGCTAATAGATCTGGCAAACAGTGTGAAAAGGAACCAAACCACTAGGAGCTACGAGGGGGCACCGCTGCTGTTGCTGCCACTTTGACGAGTTCCTGTTAAACCCATTTCGTACGTCTCGTGCAGTTTAATGACTCCAAAAGTTGCAAGTTCTTGTAAAGATGATGATTAACAGAGCAGAGCGGCAACAACAATGATGATGACAGAGGGAGGCGCGGGAAGAGACAGCAGAAGACACATACACGTAATTTTTAAATTCTTCTTAATGACTTTTACAGATTTAACAGTCCTTGGCAGAGCTCGAAAAAAATAGGAATGGTAATTGGTTACCAATGCATTTAAGTCTTTATCTTAAAAACTATTATTTCTAATAACTTAAAAAATAGAGTAGAATATTCTTAAAAGGTTGTATAAATTAAAGATAATACTAACAACCATAAGAATAGAATTAATTTAAGATTTCCCCAAAAAGAAATTGAACCCATGACTTTGTTCCTAATAACCATATTGGAAAAGTACAATCTTTTAAATTTATTGTGTGATTTTTAGTTGAAATCGACTGCCAAAAAGTATATCATATTTAGGCAGTAGTACTTCACCCCCTCCCCCTAGAAAATCCTTTCCCGGAAAACTGCTTAGCCCTGAGTTATGCGACGGTTATTTATCGATAAACTCTTGAGGCGGACATAGGCAGTGGCCACCCAAGCAGAGTTTTTCCAAAGGGGTTTTCCTTTGGGCTTTCGGCTTTAACAGTGCACGAGATTTATACACTCTCCTCGCACACGACGGGGAACCCCAAGCCGCACCAAAACCCCGCCAAACCCCTCTCCATTCCAATCTAACCACGGCTGACGAGCCAAGGAAAACAATTCATATTTTCTCCTCATTTTGGGGGCTGGCGTTGCAATTTTTTTCGCATTCTGTGTGGGGGAAGGGAAAAGCGGATTTGAAGTGGCCAGCAAGGGAGAGGGGAGGTGGGTTTGGGGCAGGCGCTCGTGGACGAGCGGTAATCGAGCATACAAGCGCATTAAGCACCAGACAATTATGTTGCCGCAACATTGTTGCAGTCAAGCGCCGCCACTACCGCCGCCGCCATCGTTGTCAGCCACGCCCACCACTACCTCCCATGTCCACCTGCCCCCCTCCCTACACTCCTCCAACAATGAAAAAAATCATCAACGAAATTTTTTTGTCGGAGCTTCACTTCTTTTTGGTCTGAGAGTGTGTGTTTTTTTCTGCATGCGCAATTTAAATTTAGTCAGCTGGAAAATTTTATGAGGCCGAAGTCATAAAAAGCGACTAAAACAAGGGGGGAAGGAGGGGGCAGGTAGGGGTGGTAAATGGGGAAAAGTCTACAGTGGGCGGGGACTTCATTAGCGTGACTGTGGTCCGAGGAGGAGAGAGAGATACTAACTACTAGATGTTAGTTAGTTAGTTAAAGGAGACGGCGCTTAGATCTTTGGCACTTAAAGTGGATAAGATTGTGGCTAAAAATATGGCTAGTACTAAAGATTTGTGCTTAAAATAGTGTGTTATTATTAGACATACTAAACCTATTTTTATCAAGGTTATTTAGCTTGTTATTCACACAGAAAAGTTCAATTTAAGACTTCTATCTTGGTTTTTCTGTTTATAAATGAATTCTGCTTAAGGAAAAGCTTTATCTAGAATAAATTTAAATAATATTTAAAAATTGGTTCTCCGAAAATTGCATATAAAATATATTTAATCTCCAATTTCTCCTAAAAAAAGTTCCTGGCTTGGGAAACCTTTAAATCTCTTTTTTTCATTATTCCGAAACCTGTCCCTGAAATGTCCAACAAATTTTTACGATCTGCCAACAAAATGTTAATTAAAATGTTAACAGGAATGCCACCACCCAGGACACTGGCCTTGCATTGCAGGATAATCAAAAACCAATATCAAAGCTGATATCCACCACCCCCCAAGCTCAGGGCTCCCCCATCCCTGTTGCGTTAATGCTGCGTCATCATTTGATATTCATGAGGAAGTCGGAAAATTTTCAGCACCAGAAAAAGCCCAAGAGAAGAGGGAGAGGAGGGTCGACAGGGCAGAGGGGGGTCCAGGAATTTGTTCGACACTCGCAGTCACGTCCTTGTGAACCTGCAGTGCAAAATTTAAATAAATGCTCGCGTTTTCCCCTCTTGCCTTTTGTACTTAAACACAAACACACTTATACAGAGACACTTATTTAATGTTCACTGAGAGAAAAAGTGGAGATAAAAGTGGAGTAGTATATAAGCTTTAGATTTTTGAGTATATACTTTATCATGTAATTTTATTTTGAAAATCTAAGACCGTATCTTCGAAATTAAACCTTATATTGATTTGAATGGTAAAGGAAATTGCTTTAAAAAAAAATTCTGTTTCTTTTAACCTTAGCCAGTACTTGAACCTAAGACACACCTTTTAAATAAAAAAAGGGAGACAGAAGATAAGGCTTTATATTATATATCTCCAATGACAGCTCTCCTTTGAGACAAAATTAGATCAAAGTGACCCTCATTTTACGAATAGAATATTAAGGGACAATGTTCTCAGAAAATAATAAAGTATAGTTTTGCAACGTCTTAGCCAGGACTCAAGCCGAAACTTCCCCTTGAATAAAAGCGAGATGGAAAATAAGGTTAAATATTTATATTTATATTTAACATTTTTTTAGGGACAAAATAAGATCATGAAACCCTTATTTGACACTAATATTTTTCCTGTGTATACCCACATATTTTTTTCTGCTGTTTTCCAACCATTTCCCCTACTTTTTCCCCATTTTTCCCGCACTTTTCCCGCGCTTTACCGCACCTTTCCCTCCCCATCGCCTTGACCGAGTGAGCGCGAGTCCATTAGCAGGAGAGTCCAGAGTCCAGAGAGCAACTCGCCTGGCCATAATCACCTTGTTTGTCGGCCGGAACACCTTTAATGGCAACGGGAGAGAGGAGATTCCGTGGCGGGGATGTCGTTACGGCGGATAATCATTGTCAGGACGGACTTGGAAGCGAGGAGGATTTCCCGGGGGCAGCAGCAGCAGAACGGTGCCATCAAATAAACGTAATTCAATGCACATAATGACAACAACATTTCCATTTTTGACTCCACGCGCCTTTCTGACCGCCAACAGCTGGGCTTAGAGGGTCTTTGTTGGTATTTGCATATGGCCAATTGGGCAATGTCAACAGAAAGCGAGGAGGAAAAGCTCATCGAAGTCGAGAGTCAGCAAAAAGATGATTACGAAAAGCGAAGGGCAGCGAAGTGATATTAGGGGGAGATATTAGGCGGCATTACTGGTGGGGGCGCCTCTAATGGTCATAATTCAGATAAATGCCAGGATTGGTGGGATAATAATTAGAGATCAGGTAAGTGTGCTCTTTATGGCACCTTTTAAAGTGCGAGAGATTCCTAAATATCTTTGGAAAAACTCCTTTAATATATTTATTTATACCTAAATATTTCCTCTTATTCCTTTAACAATTACCCCTTTAAATAAACCCCCCTTCAGGTAAGTGGTGTTGGAGTAAAACTTTATTTCTGGATTGTTTTTGGGATTTGGTAACGTTACAAATATGGCGAAAAATCTATATTGAACTACGCACTAAACATTGATGTATTATAGGTTCGATAACGATGTGTGTTGGGAGGGTGTGTGTGTGTTAATCGAGTGTGTGGTGTGTGTGTCAGTAAAACTTACGCACTAATTCGAGTTGCTTCACTTTGGGGGAGTTAAGTGGGACTTTATCGTGTGTGAATGGGGAAAGGGAGGAAATTTTGCAACTGCAAAATGCAAAAAACGCAGTCGATAACAGTCTTGGCCGCATCCTTGAACCATTTCATTTTCACTCGCAGCACACACACACACATTCCGGACACACTCACACGACAACTGAAAACGTTGCACATACGACCCGTATGCACGCTAGTTGTTTGGCCTTCTCCTCTCTTGCTCCTCCTCCGGCTCTTGCTCCTTTACCCATTTTCCATTTAGCACTCTTCACTCTCTCCTTGCAGCTCGATTTTGGATGCAGCCAAGTGTTATGCAACTGCTTAAAGGACTTTATCGTGTGATTTCTTTGGTGATTTGCGTTGTTTGAGTTGTGATTTGTGTGTGTGTTGTGTGTGTGTCGTGCAGCAACTTCATTCTCCTTCAGATTTCGACTCCTTCGTGGGCATCCTCCTTAGAGCAGATAGCATTTCCGCCTCCAGCAGGAGCAGGTGCAGTGGCCGTGGCGATAGTAGCGACACAGGCACTTGAGATACTTGTATCCGGCGCAGCAGTGATGGGAATGCGAATGCGAGTGCGAGTGGTAGTGGCTATAGCAGGAGCTGTCGTGCAGACAGTAGGAGTAGCAGCCGCAGTCGCACATGTTGGCTGGATGATCCCGATCCTGGTCCTCAAGCTCCTCAAGCTAGTCCTGGCTTCTAAGTAGATTTAGTTATAGATATATCCGGGTTGCCTTCCAGCTCCTTGGCTCGCTGCTAACCAACTGATTTCTGGCCAACGCTTTGCCTTTCGACTTGGCTTAGGTTAGGTTCCGGCCTCCAATCGAAGCCAAGGGGTTGCCCGGGACAACCAGCGTTTGATCGATCCTCCCGAGGAGATACATTTGCGTATTTGGGTGGCCAACATTCGTACCACGAACCGGATCGTATCCCTCCGCTCCGTATATGGGTTATCATTGTTGTTGTTATGGCAATTCACGTGGAAATCATGTCAATTGATTTCTGCTCGGTGGTCCGTGCCTTGAGTCTCCGCTTTCAGGTTCCTCGGTTCCTACTTTTGTGCGGTTTATTATGCCACGAGTTAGCAGCGGAGGGGACTGGGAATCTAATTGAACCAAAGTTTGGCAAAGAAAAAGCTTGGGAGAGGAGTTATATGGTTACTTAGATGCCCTGGGAAAATTAAATTGAAGGTGATATTAAGGAAGAAGGTCTATAAAAGGTAAAATAGGATGGAATAATAATTTAACTATTATAATTAAGGGTTTATTAAGAAAGAGCTTTAACTATCAACTCTAGAAATGTTAAGTTTTTACTTGGAACTCCCTTAAAAAAATATATGTATGATGTCCCTTCTAGCAAGTCACTTTAAGGGTCTTTTAGGTTTAGTTTTTTTCTAAATAAATATTTTCTATAACATTTCCAGGGCATCTCCTTGCCTATAATCCCCTATCCCCTACTTGACTTTCCGCCTGGCACCGCACTCAACTCTCGAACCGTATGATTAATTCGCAATGTTGTCGCTGATTTTATGACCGAAATATTTGGTTATATTTTTGTGCATTAGCTGCCATCGCCATCGCCATCGCCGTCGGCCCCAAAATAGATTTTTGGCCAAATGCAAATTCATGCCTGACCTACATTGGCAGCGGCGACGGCGGCTGGCATTAGTCACCACCATCACCATGATGGAATCTACGTGTGTTGCAATCTGCAGCAATCGATGACACATGCGGTGAATGCACACAAACTGACGTCATTGTGGCGGCGACCACACGGCGTATACGTCACCTTGTTTGTGCGTTCAGGCTGAGATCAGCTGGGGACGACCTGCACTGTATGATGTCATCATCATCACCACCATCAGTCTCAGTCTCAGGGGCTTCGGTGGTGCGATCATTAGAGTGCCGTGATGGGTGTTGTGTGTTTACCCTTGCTCGAAACAGCTGCTAATTGCCAACTCCAATTTGGATACGCGTTAAACAATCAGGAAATGTTTTACTCGATCACTTAGCACAAGATCATTAGGGGGGCACGAGAACGAGAGTAACTTCAGCAGTCCAAAATGAGGTAATAAATCAAAGGGGAAGGCTTCAAGACTCTTGAATCAAGAGTTCAATGTTCTATTGGAAGGAAAATTATAAGTAGAATAGTAAACAAGTAAGAAAGCTACCGTCAACTTAGAGGAACTCGATTCAACGACTCTAGGATTAAGAGAATCTATCAATAAGTCCCATGTTTATCATAAATATGATCTTAAATTTTCCTAAAACGTCTTTTTTAAGCTATTTATTATAGATTTATTTACCTTCAACCTAAAAATAAGGCTTAAAAGCGCTTTTTTAATGATATTTGGGCGCTAGTAGGCGTGGCTAAATTTTAAAATAGAAATAAGCTACGTTTTATTTCGTTTAGAACGATGTCATCAAATTTGAGAGCTCTAGCTCTTATAGTCTCTGAGATATAGGTGTTTGTCCGTATAGACGGACAAACGGACAAACGGACAGACGGACAAGGCTATAATTATAATTTTCCGTAGTCAAGTACAGCTTATATTGCGTTTTTGCCAATAAAAAACTAAACTAGAGTGCAATTACGTGATCACTTAAAAGAAAACCCCCGGCTATATCATGACTCAAATATTTACATTCATGTCATGAACGTTTCTCCTCCGGTCCACTGTAAAATCCCCCCAGCGGTGGTTCCCCAATAATTTGCAATGTGCCACATGCGTGTTGCTTATCAGCTATCTCTCCCTTGCTTTCATTATTATTTTTTGGGGGAAAAGCAGCAAGAGCAGCAGCAGCCGCCGTTTAACCCTTGTTTAGCGTCCAATTAAAGTCGTGAGGACACACGTAACGCGGTTTTAATGTCAGGGACAGTGGCCGTGGGGGGCAAAAGTCTGTTTTTCAAGTGTCCTTGTGGCGCTTAAAAAAGTCTTTGCACACGTATGTATCCCGCCGATGGCGAAAAGTTTTGTCAGCCAGCCAAACCTGGTTAAAAACGAAAGGGCATTGGTTTGGGTTTGGGTTTTGGTTTTGTGCTTTGGGCTTGAGTTCGGATTGCAAGTGCACGGTTTTGCAGCAGTTTTCCAGCAGTTCAGTTCAAGTTGCTTCAAGTAGCACTCGAAGGACAACGGGGCGGACAAATAGCGGACCATGTGGACAGCCCTTGGAAACAATCGCAGGTCCTTGAGCGGGACAGGAAGCGCCAACTGTCAGTGTGTGGCAAATAATGGTGTTGCGTGTCGTTTTTGCCACAAAACGATGATGATAACCGAACACACAGCAGCGACAGCTGACTCTGGCGACTGCCAAAAAAAAAATAAATAAATAAATAAAAAACAACAAGAGAAAAACGCGCAAAAAAATGGCGAAAATAATGCACCAGGCGATGCAAGAAAATAAACTTCTTCCGGGGGGCAAGTTCTCTTTCTTCTGCCGCGGTTTCTGCCGCGCAAAACGCGAAAAGCGTCACTGACACTTAAATTAAATTTGTTTCCATTCCAGCGGGCGACACTTTCGGTTCGGTTGCGACTCGGTTTGGGTTTTGGGTTTAAGCTGAAGTTTGGGTTCAGTTTTGCGTCCCTGCAGCAGTCTGGGCTTTCGGTTCGCCTTTTTGGGGCCAAAGAAAGTACCGAGACCAAGAGCAAGAAACTGCATTTCTGCTGCATTTCTTCTGCCCAAACTGCTGGGACCCGAATGCAATAAAATAAATTAAAAGGAAAGCAAAGCAAATTGTATGCTTCAACTTGCCGAAACTAAACGATTCTCTGGGGAGAGATGTATTAAAGGGCTTGGGGGGAGTAATATTAAGAGGAGGTTAGGAGCTGTCGCTGCTGTTTGAAGAAACCCTCCAGATAAGGTCAAATTAAAGGCTAAACAATATTTGTTGTGCCAGGAAATTAATCAATTTCGTATTCTAAAGTAGAAGTAGATATAATATATACAAAAAATAGCCATAGGATAATGATTAACAATTATTATACCATTAAATAAATATTAATCCCATGAAACAAGCAAGAAAAACAATTAAAACCGTTTGTATATATTATTAAATTTCCCCATTTATGTCTCCTATCTCCGCTTTAATCTCTACATGTTTTCATTCTTGTATAAACATCATTCTCGTCACTCTGGCCACCTTCCTTCCCCTTTTCCTCCTTTTGTTTTTGTTCCATCTGACAGACACTAAAGTCACCGCAAATGTTGCAACAGTTTAAGTTGTTGTTGTTTGCTGCATGTGCGTGTGTAGGGGTGTACGGGTGTGCGGGTGTGCCACTGAAATGCCTCACAACATCGGTGGCAACAACATCAGAGCAGGAGCATTCCATGTCCATGTCCATGTCCATCCGATTCTCCTCCACGGCCATATTGTGCTCAACTGCGGAAGAGAAACGCAACTGAACCGAGCGTGGAATGGTGTATGCTGCTACACTTGACAAAATATTGTATAAGTGGCTTCCTACATTTTTATATTTAAGATATAGCTATTACATATTATAAACACATTTGTCTATTTGAGGCTACAACCTAAAAAGAAATCACCAAGACTATCTTTCTTTAATTACACAAATCTCCATTAAACACCACTTTATGGCTTTTTAATATTGGCATTTTTATGTAATGCGGTAGCTGCACCTGTAATTATGGCATGCAGCAATAAAGCAAAGCTTTATTTCTCATATAACATTGATCATAAGATCTTTAATTGCCGCCTTTAATTATAGTTTTTTCAGTTATAGCTGATAATAAAATATTTACAGGTATGCAGAGGCGTATATTAAATCAGTTTAAAGAGTTTGTAATTAGTAATAAATTTCTCATAAAGGTAACATTTAATGTTGATCATAAATAAAGTTTGTTTCAGCATTTAAAATACGTTTTAAAATGTTAAATTCCTTAAAATATAGTATCTATATTGCAACAATATAGATCTAATTTTTTCTTTCTCTGTAGCGTAGATTCAGGGACGAATTTCCTCTCGTTTGGTCCGCTTCAGAGTTCGGTTTCGGTGCAAAATTCTTGTTTTCTCGCATTTATTGTTTTTGGCCTGATCCAGAGGCGTTGGCTGTTGAGGGGGCGAGTTGGAGGTGGCATCTGAAGTGGAAGCACCAAGCGAGGGTGTCAGGGAGCGCAAAAGCCGCCGCAGCCAAACAAACACATTTCAATCAAAATGCCCGACAGACAGGGACAGGAGCAGGGACGCCGTGGCTCATATGTGGGTGGCCCCCGAAAGGAGGGATTGCAGTGCTGCTGCAGGAGGTAGGGCGACCGACATAACTGTTGCTGGACGTGGCGGCCATTGCCGCAACTGCCACAAAGTGGCACTTGCCAGGTTTTTGACACAAGTTGGCTTGCCACATGCCAACGCAGGTTGCAGGCTGCAATACTGCAGCATAGCAGCTTGATTTCGACGGGATTCGAAATGAAGACATCCCCGAACTCGTGGCAACTTTGTCCTTTGGCCACAGAAAAAATTAATAAAAAAAGGACGTGACACAGCTCCGAGTTTGACAGGCGAAACAAGCCAGAAACTATTTTGTAACAATGCAAAAATTGTTTGTGGCAACCGCAGAAGGGGAGGAAGGAAAGCGTTTAAGTTGATTACTTTGAGCCAAAGTGTATTAGCATTTCGTATTCTCTTATAAAAAATTACTGGAAATATATTATTATATAGCCGTGACCCTTTTTTAAAGCTCTCAACATCTTTATCTATAAAGAAAACTGTAAAATGCAAATTGAAATTAATTTAAATACAATTAAATTCGCGTGGTTTGGCTTTTGCATTCCGTAAAGTAAGTAAGCCTTTGCCCCAAGCATTTATTTTCGGTTATTCTTTTTTTTAAGCAGCATTCCTGCAGCAAGAACGCCAAAAAATGCATTTACCCATTCAGTCACGCCATTTTACCTCCCGAAAAAGGCGAAAAAGTCGAAAAACAAACAGAAAATGGTGGAAATTTGTAGAACAACGTCATTAGGGGAACCGAACAACAAACAGTTTGCCTTCGTTTATTGTTGATTCCCCATTTCTTCGTCGTGGCTCTTCTCTTTTTTTGTGCTTAATTTATTTTCATGTTTTAATTTTGACCAACCCCATTTACCCCGACTGCGCCCCTCGATTCGTTTTATTATTTAATTTAACCAAAAATGTCCACGACACCTCGAGAATTCCAGCGAAATGCGGGCCATGCCTTGCCACATGCGGCATTAAGTGCGGAGGATCTCCCTTTCTTCCCCCTTTTTTTTTTTGAACCCATTTCCATTTCCACTTTGCATTCGCCGACGATTCTCCATTCTCGATTCTCTGGGCTGCATGTGGCACGCAAGAAGTCATTAAAAAGCACTAAAAACGCAACACTCATAAAAACAAGCCAGGTCCCGACCCGCTCTCGACCCGCTTACATAGCCCTCCTCCTCCTGCGAGCCACTGGATGATGCAGCAGGCCATAAACAAGAACAACAATTCAAAGGGGCAAGTGCACAGAGCCGGAGAATGACAACAATTTTTGGCACACAAAAAACAAGTCAAAAAGGGGGGTTTAAAAGCTAAACAGAGAATTTTGGAGGAGCCAGAGAGTAGGAGAGAGAAAATAATGCAAAAAGAGAGGAGAAAAAAGTTCTTCAGAGAGAAAGACAACAATATATGGGGACTCGAACCCATGACTCCAGGGCTAAAAGACTCATCTAAGCATAAGATCTTTGAGATCGATATGCTATGATGTGTCAAAAGTAGGGATGACAGAATATATTAATATATCGATGCTATATCGATAGATAAATCGATGTTATAACGTTGTAATATTTTTCGATATTTTAAATTTTGATATGTCAAACTTAACAATATTTTCGATATGATACAAAGGTGTTTGTAAGAGAGCAAGTTATAGATTTGCCATCGTCCATTTTTTTTCGATTTCTGAATTCAATAATCGATTATCAACTTAGGCTTAATCTGCTATTGTTTTCGGTGTACAGTCTAGCTTAATACAAGCCAAACAAAAATTAAATTCTTTCCCCTTTCAAAGCTACACCCATGTTTTTCCCCCTGAAACTCTCCCCCTTTTTTTCAGTTCGATTACACAGTGCATAAGCATTCTCCAGACTGGAAATCAGACTTGGGCTCGTCTCCAGCGACAACGACGACGACTGCATTCCTTCATATTTCGCAACGCCAAAGAATTCCATGAATTATCACATCACATGTGTGGGGCGAGCAGAGCGGAGGAGGAGTTTCCAAGTTTTCCTGGAACTGCATTTCAGGGGCGGAGGGGTTACTTACGACTAGAGGAAATTGCCTGCTGGTATTTGGGTTGACAGTGCGCGTGCGTAAACTCTGCAATATGCAACTGACATTGGATGGAACGGGGAATGGATCGTGGATATCGAATGGATATCTTGGTGACCGCCACCCAGCCAAATTTGGACGCATCCAAGGCTGTTCCAGCTATGAGGAAACGTGGGAATAGATGTAAATGGTTCGGCAATTAGCGATGAGCATCATCTGTGGGTGGCCTTCAAAGAGATCAGCAAAGATCAGGAATTAAAGGTTGCCATATAGGGTTGCGGGATTGTTCTTAACTCTTCCCAGAAGAATCTTAATAGATTAATTGCTTTAAGCCAAAGAGTAAATATTACAAAAGTAATTATCTGGGCTCCATTTAGGGATATTATTTTATTATATTTTATAGATATATTAATATAGATAATATAACTTTTTAGTGATGATTTCACACATTTATGAATTAAACTTGTGCAATTTACTTTGGTTACCTCATAAATTATATCTGATCTTGCCATTATCAGCGATTTCCTAACCTTTAGACTCCCCATTAATCATCAGATAAATCCATAAATAAAACTTAATCATCGCTGACCTTATCACTTTCCACGACTCATAAACAGCGATGTTGCACACTTCGCTCGTTGATCTCTCTGTCGTAACTAATCGGAAAATCTCTGGTTCTTTTCCAGTGCCGCTGCAGGGCTGGGCCCCCGATTTTTCCACTGCCTTTTTATGCAAAGCAAGGCGGGGCATAATACGCATAACGCACAATTGAGTCGATAATCAGCAGCAGACGACGCGACGCTCCTCCTCTCCCCTATCATCGCAGTGACCTCTCGGGGAACCCGTCGACTTGTTGGATTGTTTACAAGCCTGTTATAAAGGGGAACGGAAACTTTTGTAAACTTTTCCACAAAATGCAGCCACAGAGCCAGGGGAAAACTACCGAAAAAAAATTACCAAAGTGTCATTAGCCATATCAATTCAACAAAAGTAAAAAAGAAGCGGCATTTGCTCGCAATGTGCCAAGTGGTTTTCAGTAAATTTCCATTAGAGCCCGGGTTCAACAGACAGTCGGATTACTTACTTATTTGCTCTGCTCATTAGTGGGCCGTTTATGCCAGTATATACACTTTGAAGGCGACTTCAAAACGAGCATTTAAACAAATTGAAATGTATTTGGAAACAATGGCCATGGCATTGACGTCAGAACGGCATCGGGCATCGATTATATGTAAGTGACCGGCTGTCCATTTCTGATGGATGCAACCATTGACATTTAGTCGAGACAAGAAACGCACAAATCATAACGAAATGATCGAAGCAACAACGGGAATAAGGAAGGGTTTGGAACTCGATTGGGATAAGACTTCATCGAAGAGGAAATATTCTTTTTCTCGGAAATAATGTCGAAAACAGCCTTATAATGCTTACATTCCTCAGTGCTGACAAGTTATAAATTTAAAGCTAAGTCTAGATATTTTTTAAAAGCTAAAAAGCCTTTTTTAGTCATTGAAGAAAAAGGTTTAAAGTTATAGCAAGCATTCGGTCTCTAAGCCGTGTTTTAAAGGCTGTATTCAAGCTTTCGACATTCTTCTTTGATTGGTAATTAAAAAATATTTTTTTAAAGGGTATCCAAGTCTCAAGTTTAATCCAAAACCATTTTAAAAACGATTGTTGTGCGTGAAATTTGCTTATTTTGCCTGCCTTCATTTAATGTTTTCTTTTTTTGAATGCGCTTTTTGTGCGAATCGGCAATTCATTCACCTTTTAATCAAGCAAACCAGTTGCGGCTGTTGTTGTTTACTCTTCTCTTTTATTTTTACGTGTGTTTTTGGGTCTGTTGTTGTTTTGGTTTTTGGTCATTGCCAAAAACTGAATTTCCCCGCTTTGTATGCGCCGCAAAAATCGCAAAGAGAAGGAGGCGGGTGTGCAGCGATAAAAACGACGTGAGATAAATACATAAAAATATTTAGCCAAGAGTTCGAGGACTGCTCTGGGATGACTAATCTGGAAAAAATCATAATAATAATAATACACAAAAATCAGAGAGGAGGAGCGGAGAGGTTGCGCTTGCGCAAAAGTCAAATAATATTTTTTAGGGGGACCACTCAAAGCACCCGCTTGTGGTTTTTGTTTACCGAAAGCATTTCATGAATGAACCAAGCCGTATCTGTATTTTTTTGTTCGCCTTTCGATTCGTTTTCAATTCGGTTCGATTCGTCGATCCAATTCGATTCGAATCCGATTGCCCCCGGGGCGGGCAGGTAACAGTCGTCGGTACTCGGATACTCGGATACGCGGATACTTGATAATGTAAAAGCGCCAAGTGCTCCCTCCGATTTTGTGGGGTCTCTCTCTCTCGCTTCGAGTACGTGTCTTGAATGAAAAGCCCGCACGCGTGTTTGCCTCGTCTTTTTCGCCAAATTATCTCCAACTCGAAATCTACAGAAACCGAAACACAAACAAACTTCATGAATGAGCTGGGAGACCGTGGCCGGACTCGGGGCTCTTGGGCCAAGGCGAAAAAATGTCAATACCATAAAATAAAATACATTTTTTCGGTTGCTTTTCTTTTCGTTTTTAAGAGAGCTTGAGAAGTTTCGCGTCCGCAAGTGGGTTTTGTTTTTGAATTGTATCTGTATCTATATCTTTTTTTTTTTAGGCAAATTGAAGCTCAATGCTGAGAAAGTTCCATTCAAACTGGACTCGGTATTGGTCTCTTTGTATTGGGGTTTTATTCATTATTTATTATTGATTTCTAGCTATTTGTACATAACGAAAGGCTGATTTTATGATGAATTTAATGACTTAGATTAATTGCTGGGGAATATTATTTGTAACACATCTTATTAAGTATTTTCTTAAAATAAATGAAAAATGTATGAATAAAAAAATTTTATTATTTAAGGTAAGATTAATATACATTTTGCTATTCTTAAGTTAGTTCTATGATTTTCTTGGCAAAAATAAAGTAAATAATTTTTAAATAAGGTATTTTCAAGGTTTATTTCCTCAAATATCGATTTTCCTTTCTCTTAACCCGGTTTTCCTTAGCTTAATACCCTTAATATATATTAAATAAAATATTAAATACATTTTTTTTACATTAAAAGCAAACATTATTAAAATCCTCACTCTATATTAAGCAGGTGAGTTGCTACACATTTTCCCTTCTCAAATATCAAAGAGCTTACACCCGATCCCAGTGAACGAACTCTTCTATGGATTTCGACACCTTTCATCCCGATTGCAATTTGCCAACACGACCACAGGCAGCCCATCAAATCAAATGGAAACCGTGTCAGACACAAGCGCTCGGTCGTCGGTCGTCGCTCGTCTAATTTCATTCAAAGTGGCATATTTAATTTCACATTTAGACGTCTTCATAGTCGCACACACATCTCGAGGCATCGGCATCGGCACCGGCATCGGCATCGGCATCGCATCTCTTGTCCGTGTGGGGTCTGCCGGTCTGGCCTGGCCAACAAGGCGTACGTACACCACTCTTACCCGACTTACCCCGGTGTTACCCGACTTGTTGCCCCCAAGATACCAACCAGAGTGTACGAGCTGTTGGGCAAATTTCCGGTTTCTGGTTTCTGGTTTCATTGTAAAGAGCCAGCGACAGCGACAGCGACAACGTTCAAGACAAAAACATTTTCGTACGTTTCGGTATTTTTGGTTCACACGTGCGCGGGTAATAAACTTCAAATGACCGAAACTGAATGGAGGAGAGGTGTATGGAATGGAATGGAATGGAGCTCTCTAGCTAGAGCTCTCTAGCCGCTGGCCTTAAAGTGGGCCTGGCCAAAGGCAAGTCAAGTGTTGAAGCCAAACACTTTGCGACTTGACAAAAGCAACAGCAAAAAGGCCAACAAAACGTTTAAGAGCCGCTTTCGTACCCTCTCTCGGTCTCTGCTATTCACTATTTTTATCGCCCGCCTTGCCTTATTAATGTATCTTCTGTGTTTATCATTGTCGAATTTTAATTAAGCCCAACTCCGTACACGTGTACGCTTAATGCGTTTATTGTCCAACAGGTTCAATGGCCTATTTTTGCTTCCCGTTCCTCCGATTGCCTGCCTATTTAATTGGCCACCGTCTATTTTTCAGTAATTAGAAAAGGAAAACTGGCCTAGAGGCCATTTTTATTGGCAATTCGCGTTTCCTGAGCCTGCAAAGCAGATTTTGATATTCTTTCAATAAAATTCATAAGCAAATTTGAGCCAATATCGTATATATTTTTGGTATATTATTGATTCACCCCTTCGGCATTGATTGATGAAAATCCGTTTGTGTTTATATTAAGTCTAAAGTAATATCAAGCTTAGTCATGAAATCCAATTCAATTTATTCCCTTTCAATGCTCCTTAAATTGTAATTCCCTTTCTCTCACCATCTCTCAGCAAGGAAACTTCCTACAATTTTGATGACTTTGCTTAAAAATAATCCTTATGCTTTAAGTTTATGACGAGAGATCCTATAAATAGCAGAGCAATGGCTCCCGCAAAATTAGCTCTTGGGGCTGTAAATGTTTATTAAAATTTCCCAGAACATTACGTATACGCAATGTGTTTTCATTCAAAAGGGAAAAGGGAAATGAGCAGCCAGCCCCCGGGCGGCAGCCATTTGAAATATATTGAATTTCATGGCACTTGAGCGTCTATTTTAGATTTTAGACCCCAACCCTGAACAACCCTCAGAGAAGCCATAAAAATTAATTTATTAATAACCCTTCTGCGGCTCAGGGGTTGAGTTTGGCCCTGCTGACGCGTCATTAAAGTCGCCTGTGTGCGGCACACACACTTTACATACACTCATACACTCAACACAGAGCTTTGAACACTGAACACTAAACACATCACATCCACACATTAGTGTCAATGCTAATGTTAATGCTAACGCTCATATCCTGTCCAAGGATAAAAGCTGGGGTCGGACTACAGTGGAGCTGCAGGCTCTGAAAAGTTTATTGAAATGGTGAGAAAGAGAAAGAGAAATAGTGCATTGTTAAGGGGGTTTTTACTTAATGATTTTTGTTAATGTTTTATTAAAATTTCGGTACTGATGATGATGGCTGACAGCCCTCGAAACGTCAATGCACAAAAGCAGCCTAAAGCACGTAGAAGTAATGCAAAAAACTTCACATAAGAAAGATCTCATAATTACTTTTAAAAAAAATATTTGTAATTGATGAAGAAGTCTGCAACTTTTGAAACTTCAATGCTAACATAGAGCTTAATAATTTGCTAAAGTTCCCTGCCAAATATTCTCCACTTTTCATTCATTTAAATACCACTGTGCGCCACACTCATTCCCTTGGCCCTTGGCGCTGTCCATGTGATTAGATGTGAAGTTTGTTTGACTTTCGTTTTTGCTAATAGACTTCACAAATGTTATGGCATCAGGAAGTTGTGTTCCCACACTCTCTCTCTGCGAGAAACAGATGTTTTTTTTTCTGGCGAGCTGTTATGTTTAGTGTTATGGCCACCGAGGGTGAAGGTGTAGCATCTAATGGGAATGGGCCTGCCGTCCTGCCCGTTTTGGGATCCATTTAAAGTGAAGATATCCTGTTTCCGTGAGCCTTTGTTTTTGTTTCTCTCCAAATAGACTTCCCCCCCAGGCTAATTTCCAGCAGAAACGGGTTAAGGAGAGCTTGTACCCCCCAATATTAATTGGTCCGAAGAATATAACTCCGTGGCAGGAGAGATCTCCTCCTGGCACTAGCTACCTCCTGTGACGGGGTGGGTTCCCTTCCCTTCTCTCCATATTGGAGGGAAGTAAAATTTTATGCACAAGTTGTTGTTGTGCCGATGTTGCTGTTGTTACTGCCCCTGTTGGTGGCGCATTAAATTTGATGGTCTACTAAAATTTCTATCAAAGTGTATGCATGAAATTTTTCTCTTGACATTTCCGTGGGGGTGGCTTTGGCCCTAGCACCGCTTGGCTGTGGGGATTGGTGTATTAAAACTTTATATGCATTATAAAATTGGATTTTATGTCACTCCTGAAGTTGCCATTAGCCTTTGCCCCCCGCTCTTTGTGAAACAGCAAAAAAAAAAAAAGGAGAGAAACATAAAAAATATTTTTGATAGTCAATTGCGTGTGGAGCCAGGGGGAAGTTTTTTCTTTGAGTGTTTTTTGTGTGTCTCCGAGACCCATTGTTACCATTGCAGCCTAAGGAAGCAAAGAAGTACCAAGCAACTGGCCCGTAAAGTTCCAAATATTTCCAAATGCCGTGTAATCGTAAAAGAGACCTCGCCACAAAACGCAAATTGAATGAATATTTTGCCCTAAAAGCGTAGTATCCCCCGACAAAAATTAACATGAAAGCTGAAAGTTTCCCTCTTTGGTTTCGATTCGGTTTGAGTTCGAGTACGAGTTTGATTTCAGTTTTTCCTCTTTCGAGGGCCCGCTCTTAGAGGAATGTCGTGTTTTATTCGTTATACATTTTTTATATTTATGGCATCTGCCCCATTTGTTTTTTATTCCAAAGGCGGCGGCGGCGGCAGAGTATTTGTCAAATGAAGTGGAAAATTTGAGTGAAATGTTCTGGGATTGATATCAGTGTTGATCTGATAAAATAAATGCCGAATGGATATGAGGGGAAATTCATTCATTTAGACGGTTTTATTATATTTTTCTTACCAAACACTCTAAACAAAAATATTAAGTGGAAAAGCTCGCTTTTTAAGCAGGGTGCGAGGGAAAAAGGTAGGTGGTATCATATTTATTCTGTAATATTTTCCATTTTTAACATCCAAATGTAATAAAAGTGTAGTAAAATATTGTCACCAATTTTGGCACTTCTAGCTCTTACAGTTCCTGAAATATAAGTGTTTATTCGAACTAACGGACAAGCGGACAAACGGACAAGTGAAAATCAAGTCGCTAAAAAAATGTCACAAAAAGAAATTTCACAAAGCTTAATCATAAATTGGTTTCTTTCTTACAATAACCAAGTATTTCCTACAAGCTCATTAAGTAATCCAATTGCATAAATACACCCGATACTATATAAGTTTTATGTACAGTTTAGCGGCAGATGGTTAAGATTTTAATAGCATTTAAATCGGCACATTTCCCGTTTAACTAAAATTCTAATCTGAATCTTTATGATTTTCCCGGGGCTTCACCACAGCCACATCTCATTCGCTGAACGAGTCAATTAAGCGGCAGGAAATGTCCTCAACTCAATTCGAGGGCCATAAAACGACGGGGAATCACTCGGACTATATCTTAACCGATCTCTCCGAGAACTGGCAAGCACCTGCTCTGCCTCGTTAGCTGTGGAATCTCCGCTGCGCGTGGCCATCGTCGTAAATGTCATAAGGAGAACATTTCGCTAAATTGGCACAAAATGTTGCACAAAATATCAAAACAATAAAATTCTGGCTGTAAAAAAGACAGTTGACCAGAGGCAGCAGCCTCATATCAGGGGGTTGCATCAGCACCGAATTCGTTTTATTTTGTAATTTTTAATGTTTTTACGAGGCCATAAAATTAGCAGCAAGCAGCACAGCAGCCGCATTTCGAGGCACAAAGGACAAGTACGGCATCGGAGGATGAATATGAGTTTTCGGCCCATAATTCATGCGACAGTTAGATGCGAGCACTCAGATAGGCCGGGGCCATCTCTGAACGATTCCGAGGACTAGGACGAGGACGAGGACCAGGACGAGGACCAGACCGAGGATGAGTATATGAGACTGGAGCTGACTGAATGAGGCACTTAAGCAGACTGCAGCAGCGCCGCCAATTGCAGCCCAACGGCATTCCTTTGACTTATGAGGTCGCTCGAGGTGATGGGATCGTGAGGCGATAGAAAAAAGTATCGAAGACTCTAAAGATTAACATTTTAAGTTATTTTTATATAAGGTTTAATTAATGTAATTATTTATTTATAATATTTCCATATCTTCCAGAGATTATTTATTCAAAAACATCCTCCATATTGTCCATCTCTGTGGCACTTTCTGCCCTTTTGCTGCATTGCATTGATTGAGTGTTGAGAGGACGAGATGCGGCGCTGTGATCTCTCTATTATGTTTGGCCAGGCCAACAAGGCCATAAAATTTGATTGCCTTGCTGGCCAAAAAATAAGGCAGCCAGCCAGTAGGCAGAAGGAGGAGGAGGAGGCAGGAGTGGGCGATGGCTAAAAAGAGGACGAAGGGCAGAAGGAAGTCCAAGTGGAGGAGAAGGGCGACTCAGTTTGGATTGCTGACTTTGCAGACAGGTGCATCGCGAGCCGACGACGAGTACTTTCTATATTTTTGTTGTTGTTTGGTTGAATATGGAAACTCTGGCGGCCCCCGGAGGCACAGCGTCGCCATAATAAACCAATAAAACGTTACCGCTGCCGCCGCCGCCACCGCCGCAGCCACTTGCAGTTCCAATCAAGTGACTTTTATTAGGGGCACGGCGAACGGCAAATATGGGGTATAAATTGCCATAGCCATATAGCCGTGGCATGTAACCAAAACAAAGTGAACTGCCGCTGGGAGAGCCTAAGAATAACCAAAGTTTTCGGCGAGCTCAAATCGAATTAAGTCGAACTTGGGTTACCCTGAAGCCAGGGATGGGATTTTGTTACATTTCCATGAAGAGGAAAGTATAAACGAAACAAATAAAAAAGAAAGTAGGGAGCTATGCTATCAGGAAAATAGGTAAGCAGTTTGTTTGCAAATTTATCAAAACCTACACATCGCTGGTTATAAATAAACAGAATTCTTTGAAAGAATCAAATACAAAATAAAAATCTATACATAGTAGTACACAAGCCTTTAAGAGTTTTTAGCAGAAATACCTCACGTTTAGGGGTAGGAAAACAAAACCTACATATCTTCGGAGACAGAAACCGCACCGCTAGGAACACAAAAATAAAAATTAAAAAAGGGGGTTAATAAGGCTGTTAATTTCCATCTAAATAATGACTTAAAGAGTTATATTTTCTTGTTGATTTTACATTCCAGGCTCCGAGCTTTATTTTCAGTGCCCAACCCTGCCCTAAACAAAGGTAATTTGTAATTCCATCAATTAACTCGACTTAAAATTAGTAAATCCCTTGTAATACCGACCTTCATCCGCTTTAGATTTGCCACTTCAGATTGTATTACTTTCCTGATCTTGCATATCCGATAAGTTAGGGTATCACCCCCGATGATATAGCCACAATAGAGCTGCAGCCGCAGCAGCAGCAATAACAGCAAGACAGAGCAACCTGTAATGAGCCGCTTTCTTCACTCGGGGGTTCCCCTTTGCGTTAGCTGCCGCTGCCGCTGCTGCTGCTGCATGGTAAATAGATTTCGATTGCATGCCTCGTCGTGTCTGAGTCTCGTAAAGCAGAAGTAGCAGGAGGTAGCCAGCCAGCAGCACCAGGAGAGCGATACACAATGGGGCAGAGCAACTCTGATTGTCTGCGATGGACGCGGCGCGATTGCTTTAGTCATGGTCTGCGGGACACGTGCGATAATTATGGTAATATTTGCATTTGCGTGTGGCTCCGTTAAACAGTTGAGTGAGTTGCTGGGCGCCAAGAGACGCGACTCGATCTCGGATTGACTCGACTTGGCGACGGCAGTGCGGTGCAGCTGGGAGTTGGCTCCGTTTTCTGCCCGTTTTTGGGGGCTTCTCTTCCCGGTTCCCGATCATGATCTGGCATAATGGTCTTTTAAACACAACAACCCCGCCCCAGGCGCCGCGGACTTTCAATTAAAGTCCGGGGATAGCAAATGATTTTATTATAAAATTGGTTAAGGAAATTAAGTGTGCGGAGTTTTATTTGGTTTTTATTATTATATATTTTGTAATTGGTATCCGTGATTACGAACATTATGCGGTTAGCTATGAGTGATCAGGCTGAACAATATAATTTATAACTAATTATGCAACAACTCTTGTCAAAAAATACATAGAAATGACAAATGCGTAAAGATAGCGGGCAATAAAATAACATTTTATTTTGGTTTATTTTTTGTAAAGGGACGGCTTGGCTTGTTCCAAACTTGTCACAATGAGTAATCATAAAAAAGATATTAAATTAAACTGTTTAATTGAGTGTAATTCATCCGCTTTTGGAGGCTGACGTCATGGCGGATCGGGTCAGAGGCCATTTAGGGGTCCAACAGCAAAAACATTTCAATGAGCCGCCTTGGTTTTTTGGCATTGTAAACGCCAATTACCCATTACGAGAGTGCACCCAAAAAAAAACAGAGAAAATTAAACTTTACGATTGACCATTAAAAATCTGTTAGGCCAGATCATAAAAAGCAAAGTATTAGACATTAAAAAATTGCTCAACTTGAGCTTGAGTCGCCCCTCAAGGAGAAATTTAGTTGTCAAAATAAATAAAACTTGTTGAGAAAGCGTTCGTTTTGGAAGGTAAACTAGAGCGATGTTTTTATTAAGGTTTTCTTTTAAGTTATAACCTAGTTCCCTGATGAGGGAAAGTAGTTTATTCTATTTATTTTAATTTAATATTCATAATAAACAAGAACTTGAATTATATTCTTTTCTGAACTAACAAGTTCCTGATTGAATTAAGCAGGCAGACTTCCTTTTCCTTCAAGTGGGATAATTTCTTATTAAGTAAGAAATCATTCTTTAACAATCTTACTTTCTTAATCCTAATGCTTAATTTATTAGCAAATTTATTTGTAATAAAAGTCAGAGAACAACATTCTATTTTTGGCATCCAAAAACGACTCATGCTAGTACCTCAACTAAACGATTTTATTGTACATTTCTCTCACTTTTTCTATACGTTTTCTCTGACATTTATTAACTAATAAATTCTCAAATACATTCTCAGATTCAGCATGAAAAAAGGAGAGAAAAAGGGGGGAAAAAACAAGGGAATACACAGCTCCAAAAACAGATCGTAAACTATCCCGAATCTTGGCTTGACGCCATTTAAACGCCACCAAAAACAGAGAAAACGAGAATCGAATCGAACGAGAAATCGCGAAATTCTGTTACCTGTCTCAGGTCATTGAATGCAGTTCCCTCAGTCTCTCAGTCTCAGTCTCCCTTTCTCTCTGTTTCTCCCTTTCCCTGCTCACTTCGATTACAAACTGTTGAATGAATTCCGCGCTGGCTGCGGCCTGTGAAAGTCGCTTCGCTAGCTCGCTCTTTTGGTTTAGAGAACCCGAAAATTGGATTCGGCTTTGAGTTGCCGCCGAGTCGGAATTCCAAGAAGGACATCGGACATCGTCCCGCTCCTCTGGCCCCTTTTTATTGTTGTTGTGTTCTCATTTAAGGCATTTTATGGCATTTTGTTTTAGTCGCCGCTTCATTATGATTTTTATGGCCACTTTAGCATGGTTGAATTGGAGGCTCCTCTCCAAAGGAGTCGGAGAGGAGTCTGTCTCGGTTTTCCAGGTGGGAGGAGACCCTTTAAGCTGCACAAAAAAAAAAACCGTTCCTAAAGCTCGTTATAATTTTTGTATTCCTTCTCTTTGGGGCCAGGTGATTGGCCTTTTGGGCATTTCTCGGCTGAATTTTCGCTTTATATATCCTTGGAACTGTTCTCCGGCAGACGTTCTCCGCGATTCTTCTCGATTTCGATCTTGTTCCTCTGTGTTCTCCACTCGAAATGAAGTTGCTCCACTTAATTGCCTTCATTAATATGGTACAATATCAGCGATTGGAGATCGTTTTAGGGCTTAATCGAAGCGGGCTTCAAATAAGTTGAGAAATGATCATTAATTGGGGTGGAATGGGATGAAAATTTACCTTTTAAATACAAGAAACTTTCCAAATCACTCTATATAATACTTAAGAAAGTGTTAAGTAATTATACAAGCTAACTATAAATAATTATAATATTTTGAAGCAACATTTCGGGACTTTTATCCTCAAATCGCCAACAAAATTCCCGAAATTCCTTTCCACCATCTTAGGGGTTCCCATTTAGGCTTCCCTTCTGCAGTTCAATGAGCTCCTGCAAGGTAAATTCCCCCGAAAGCCAGCAAATTCCTTAGAAAAGCACAAAAAGAGATCCCCTTTCCCCTCCTTAAAACACACACACACAGGAAAGGAATTAAAAACACATAAATGTCACTTTCGAATAGCTTTTTGTTTTATGGAGCACAGCATCCTTTGGCGGACCAAAACAAAAATACAAGCCGGAGGAGTCGGAGCCACAAATTTTGACGCAAGCGCAGCGCACAGATACAGGCATAGATTCCAGATACACAGATACAGATACAGATGCCGAGACGCAGACACAGACAGCTACAGATACAGATACAGAGATACTTCAATGCCAGACGACGATGCCCGCTGAACTTGACAATGAACTCCCGGTTGACCAAATTCGAGGGCAAACAAGACAGAGGTGATTTACCTTTTGTGCTGCTGCCGTGGCTCCTTGAGGAGCCTGGCCTGGCCTGGCCTGGCATCGCTACCTAACAATAGACACCGATAGGCAGCAGCCGCAAGATACTGCGATTCGAATTCGTTCCGAGACTCGAAAACACTTCTGGCGAAACCCATTCAGACGCACTTCGCACATTAACGCCCTGGAACCGAGACCGTGCTCGAACCCTCGCCGGGGATCTTTCGTGCGTCCTTTATTCTTTATGGCCTGGCCCTCGGTGTGGGAATCTGCTACTCCTGGCCAGAGACACATAACTGCAGTCGTCGGGATTCTCGGAACTGACCACTGGACTGGCGTCGGTCATTTCAAAAGCGTGCCGTAATCTCTGGCCGAACCGAAGAGCGAAAACAAATAAAACCCGGTACAGAATTAATGCACCTACATCCCGTCGTCGTCGTCGCTCTTAATCAATATCAAAAGCAAAGGCATTTTTGTCAATGAATCGATGTTAATTCGGAGAAATTTTAGAAGCCGAAAGGAGGCTGCTTAGGTCTCGGAAATGCAGGATAAATAAGGGATTTTTAAGGGAACTTAAACTGAATTGATTTCAGTACTTTGTTATGTTCTTTATGGAATTTGTAAGTCTTTTCTTAGATTTTAGATCATAAATTTAGTGAAAGAGATTTTTGAATTATTCTATCCAAGTCATGGATGGCCGAGCTTCAAAAACCGAAGCCTGATACACTTCCTAAACTTCCCTGAATGCAAATAGCATAAAGTAAAGTGAACCCCCAGGGCCTGTTTTGTTTTTCGAATAACCAAAGAGCTTTTTTTATGCCACACGATTTGTAGATTTTGTTTTTGTAATATAAGGTGCTTTGTTTTTCTTCCAAAAAAAAAAATCCCTAAGGCTTTGTTTTTAATGGATCTTTGTAAATTCAATAAATAAACCCCAAGAATAATACCTAAACATCTTTATAATGCCCCCTCACTATTTCTTCATTCATATATATTAATATGATATTATCCCAAGAGTTAGTGCCCACTTGATAGATACCATAAAGATGTGTGCACTCTGCGAGTGTGTGTGTGTTAACCCCATAAATTACGTCTCTCGACGACTTGGTTTCGGTTAACTGAACTCTGAAGTAAGTCCAAGACCAAGTCCTGTCCCCACACTCCACAAAACCACATTGTCCACCCATTCAGAACGGCTCGATTAGCGATAATATCTCGTCGCATTGTCATAATTCTTGGCTGGCCAAGAAGAGCGCACAAAAACCCATTAAAATCTCAATGCCACTCAGCCCAGAGACTCCGCAGTCCGCCCCTTGACCCGGCTTAGCTTTCTTCTAATCATCTGGCAATGACAATGACAATGACCCCATCGCAGCCAAGTTTGTTTACTGACCAGGCCTGGGCTTCTGCTGCTGCTGCCGTTGATATATTGGAGCGTTTTGAGTTTATCGAAAGCCATCATCTAATTTTCATTAACTTGTTTTTCGCATACAATAAATCTTTCGTCCTCTCGTTTCGAGGGTCCTCGAACTCGACCCCTCTGCTAAGTGCCCGTACTCGAAATAAAAGCTCTGGTGCATTGCACTTTGGTTTTAGTTTCCAAAATATTCATAAAAATAATACAGAAAGGTCAATAAATCTTTATATAGTTTAAAACTCTTGAAATGTTCCAGGTTAACAGCTTCTCCGTTCTGCTTTTAATTAAATAGGTGAAGAGGAGAGATAGAGGAGAGCTATTTTATCAGAGCCTCTCATCGGGATCATAATGGGAACACTCTTCAAATAATGCTGCAGAGAGCGAAGGAGGAGCAGGAGGAGCAGCACTTGGCCACCACTCGGACGCAGCATTATTAGCCAAGTTTACAGACACATTTGTCAATTTTATGGTGCCAACAGGACGATGTATGACTTTCGAGCTTTTCGGGGCGAAACGATGCCGCATTGCAATTATTATGAATCATTTTCCGGACAGCTCCAGTGGTGGATGTATGGAGGAGGAATAAGGGGAATGGAAATGGAAGTGGGAATGGGAATGGCAATGGCAGCAAGAGATCCTGCCTGCCACTGATGGCAGGCGAGTGAGATCTGAGTTAATTACCGTCAACGCAACTTTTTTAATTCATTTCGACAAACTTTGGCATACATTTTATCTGCCTTTTCCCGATATACATCATACCCTTTTATATTTTGGGACTTAGAATAATTTTATAAAGTATTTAGTTAATTAAATTAATTGGGAATTTATTTAAACCAAAAAAGGAGAGTGTTGGTTTAACTGTTTAAATTAATATAAAATTAAAAAGCTTGTGTATAACTCAGAATTGATAATGTAAAAATATAAAAAGATATTATTTATGGCCTTCCCTGACTTTTTTGAAACGAGAACAAGGGTATTTTCCATTTTTCTCACTCTCAAGTGTTGAGTGTTTTCTCCTTATTGTTTTTGTTTCCGTTTGCTGGGCGATGATGATCGATGACGGCATCGGCTTGACCTCTCTCCGAGTGTGTCTGATTTTATTGGAAAAGTTTTCTTAGCAAGAAGCCTCGCGCCTTCTCCCTGCCCATCTTTTGCAGTGTGCAAATCATATTTTATGGCCATCATTATTACCTAATTTTTATGCTATGCCAAAAGGAAAACTGCTGCTAAAACTTGGTCCTGTCCGCTGGGGCGAGGAGAAGGACCTTGTTGCACATTGCCCACCCAGCCCCGAGAAAGAATTTCCCTTGACTGTCTCGGCACTGATAAAAGTTTTCTCTCATTCTCCCCAGTTTTTCCCTAATGTTTTTTCTTTACTTTCTTTTTATTTTTTATTTTTTTTGGGAATTTTAGTTTTGCATTTAAGCGAGCATGGCAGACAAAATGCGATTGCTAATTTTTCATGGCGGATAATGAATGATATATTGGCTGCAACAATCTGGGTCGGCATGCTGAAGGGAGCTGGGAGCGAGGAGCGGGAAAGGAGGAGAGTTTAAGGCAATTATTCAAACTATTTGTCAGCACAAACTGAAAACAAAAGGAACGGCACAAGGCGAGGCAAGTTAAGGCAGTAAGTGGATGGAATTTGGTGGTAATTAGGCAAAAGTTAGGGACTCGACTTTGATAGCAGCCAGAATGAGATATGGTAGTAAGAGAGGAAAGTGATAATGGAAAATTAAGGGGAAAAACTACAAAAAGGCAATGAATGGGTACATAAAGTAAGAAAAACTTAAGGTATTTTTAATAATAAATAAATATTATATATTATCAATTCCCGTAGGCCCCCAGTTTACGTTACCTTTCCCATTTTAGACTTTAATCCAAAATATCCATACATTTTGAGCTGTCATTGCAACTTGCCTGGATTACTTACGCCACAGTTAACTCAATTTAACGAACAATTTTGCCACAAGACAACTTGATCACTGACTAACAGCCACCCCCGAAATGAAACATCAAAGTTATATATAGTAGAGTCCGCCCTGAAACAGAAACTGTCAAACGGTGGATCTGATAACTGATTTGTGCGATAAGCCAGCTTTCAATTTGCGATTTTCCTCCTCAAGGCCAAGGAACCTTGGAAGTTGCCTAAGCAGACACTCAGATTCGGGGGAAAAGCGGCTGCCGGGCACACATGTAGTCCACAGACACATAAAGTAAATACATAATGCTGGGCAAACGACTAATATGCGATTATGGCAAATCAAATTCTCCTCCAAAATCAACACACACGCACACACAGCAGGCCAGAGGGAAGGGGAAAAGACTTTTCAGCATTTTGCACATCTGTTCGAATCCCATTTTTTCGCTCTCTTTTTTTTCGGGCCAGACATTGCCGGGCAAAGAAGGAGAAAAAAAAAGTAAGTACAAACCCAAATATAATCAAAATCAGGGGCACAAACGCGGAGAGAGGGAAAGTGGCGGCGGCGTGTCTGGGCAAAGGTTACTGACACAGCACGCACATTGACCTTGATCGCAGACAGAGCGCTGATTTCTAAGCAGCAGTGGGAACGGGAACGGGAAACGGGACCTGAGGAAGGCCCAGCCACCGCCCAGGACACAGGGCACAGGATAATGGACACTGGACAGACGGCATAAATTATTCGCCAATTTATTTACACTCCCAGCCTACACCGCATTGTTACATCACAAGTAAGGCAGGGAATTGCTAGCGTCGAAGGGAAAACAGGAGTGGAACAAAGGGTATGAGACTTAAAAGGGGGCCTGAACCCCAGAAATGTTGACAATTCAATTGTTATTTTAGTATTTATTTATAGGAAGGAAATTTAAAGTAAAGTATAATTATTATCATATTTTAGTTTTATTTGTTAATTTCTCTTTCTATTAAAACTCGTTTCTATGATTTTAGTCGGTGGTAGTGGTCGTGGTCTATCATTTCACCAAATTTGGTAGCTCTAGCTCTTATAGTCTCGGAGATTTACGTGTTTAAACGGATTAACGGACAAGCGGACAGGCGGACAGGCGGACAAACGGACAGCCGGTATTTACAAATACTATCTATTCATATAATACAAATATCATAACATATTCTAATCAGAAAGTGATGGGATTTCTATATATCCGATACAATATTGCTTATAGTCTCAGATCTAAGTGGACAGACGGACAGACGGACAAACGGACATACGGACATATGGTACTTTATAAATCCTATCTATTAATATAAGTTAGAGTGACATATAATAAGAGTAACATATTCTCATTAGAAAGTGGTGGCATTCCTATATATCCGAAATATAGGGGTTTATTCGGACTAACATACATACGGAGTGACGGACAAACGGACAGATGGTATTAATATATCCAATATATTCATAAATTTAAATTAATTCATCAAAAAAGTGCTCAGAATTCTATATATCCTAAGCAATATTGCTTCGATTTCCACTGATTCCAAGTTAGTCATACTATTTAGTTTGCGTCACTTCTCTCCTGTGGGTAGTGTGTCTGTAATATAAAAAGTTTTCTAACAGCAACTAATTAGATTTTAGTTATTTCTGGTATATTCTTGCCCAATTGAAAGCACCGATGATGAAACTGCCACCGCCGGACAGTGCAGTCAGTCGATCTGTTCGCAATTACTTAATACAAAACATTGTTTTGCTTTGGAATATTTTATTATTCCAAAGTTCCGGATGGCAATGCAAAATCGAGAGCCTCACCTAGAAATAAACTTGAACTCTGCAAAGGCAGATTACACAATGGCATTGAAAGTTCGAAAGCAAAGCATTATCGCACTGCAGCGAGCCACTGTCGCCGTGTGCGAATTTCAAGTAGAACAGGAACCCGCGGCTGCATGGGAGCACCTCTCTTATCTTATCTCCACCTGGCGGTCGACCTGCGGCCCTGATCGGATGATGACAGCATCCAAAAAGCTGAGGAAGATAAGCCGGGCTATTTTCGGGACTTGGACCTATGCGGGGACCTATGCTGGCTTCGGCGTCTGAAGCTGATATGGTGCAATGCAAGGCCTCTAAGTCGGGGGCTATATAAGCCCGGGGAAACTGCACCAAAGACAACAGACTTTAGGTGTTGGTCGTTGAGCGAACCAAGGCCGGAGCAGTTGAAGAATCAAGGAAGAGCAGGACTGACAGGAACCAGGATGAAGCTGACCCTAGTGATACTGGCCCTTGTGGGCTGCGTGGCCGCGTTCAGCGTGCCACCGCAGAAGGTGAAGATCGCCGACAAGGACTTCCTCGATAAGCAGAAGTTCCTCTTCGAGATCGTCTACCGCGTCGAGGATCCCTTGATGTTCGAGGAATGGATCAAGCTGGGCCAGAAGCTGATCCCCGAGAAGCAGCACTACACGGTAAGCAACGGAGATGTCGTCAATCAAAACTTCTCCTCCTCCTGCATGAAATGGTTTCTTCTTTCCGTAGACCTACGACTTCTACATGGAGAAATTCTACGAATCCTACAAGCTGGGAGCCCTGCTGCCCAAGGGCGAGTTCTTCGGCTCCTTGGTGAAGACCCACCACAAGCAGGCCTACGGTCTGTTCAACTTCTTCTTCTACGCCAAGGACTGGGAGACGTTCGTCCGCAACGTCGCCTGGGCCCGCATCCACGTCAACGAGGGCATGTTCGTCTACGCCCTGACCCTGGCCGTGATCCACAAGCCCGAGTTCGAGGGCCTGATCCTGCCCCAGATCTACGAAATCTTCCCACAGTACTTCTTCAACAGCAAGTTCGTCTACGAGGCCGAGAAGTTCGACTACGAGGTGTTCAGCAAGTACATCATGTACGAGAAGGAGTACAAGGACATCCTGTACAAGGACTACAGCGAGTTCTCCGACAACTTCTACTTCTACACCAAGGACTGGAAGACCTGGCAGTGGTACAAGATGATGGGTCTGGACCAGGAGTGGTACGTCGAGGACAAGTACTTCCTGCGCGAGAACTTCGAAGAGTTCGTCAACGAACCCAAGTACGTCGATGTGCTCAAGGGCACGCACAAGTTCTTCTACCCCGTGGACTACACCCGCGACATTGACTTCTTCAACCCCGAGACCAAGCTGAGCTACTTCACCGAGGATCTCGGCTGGAACGCCTACTGGTACTACCTCAACATGGACTACGCCTTCTTCCTCGACGGCAAGCAGTTCGGTCTGGACAAGGACCGTCGCGGCGAGTTCTGGATCTACAATGTCCAGCAGATCCTGGCCCGTTACTACCAGGAGCGTCTGTCCAACGGCTACGGCGAGATCCCCGAGTTCTTCTGGTACAAGCAGATCGAGTACGGCTACGATCCCCAGCTGATCTACTACAACGGCATCGGCTACAGCTACCGCAAGAACTACTACGACTTCTACACCTACGGCAACTTCGAGATGTACACCCAGGTCCAGAACTTCTTCAGCCGCGTCTACAAGACCCTGGAGACCGGCTTCTACAAGACCGCCGACGGCCATGTGATCGATCTGCACCAGCCTGAGGCTGTCAAGTTCATTGGCAACTACCTGCAGGGCAATGCCGATACCTTCGACAAGTACTTCTTCAACTACTACTACCTGCTGTCCCATATGTACTTCGCCGACGTCGACTACTCCGACATGGAGGTGTTCCCCAACATCTTCCTCAACTTCGAGACCATGCTGCGCGATCCCTTCTTCTACACCTTCTACAAGAAGTTCACCGATGTGTTCTACCAGTTCAAGTACTTCCTGAAGCCATACACCCAGAAGGATCTCTTCTACGATGGCATCACCTTCAAGGATGTGCACGTGAGCCAGCTGGTGACCTACTACGACATCGTGGACTTCGATGTGACCAACCTGCTGAACGACAAGATGACCTTCGTCGATGGACAGTTCGTCTGGGACAAGGCTCTCTTGGCCCGTCAGGCTCGCCTCAACCACAAGCCCTTCGAGTTCAGCTTCACCATCGAGTCCAAGACCGCCCAGAAGGGCTCCGTCCGTGTCTTCCTGGGCCCCAAGTACGACGAGTTCGGTCGCACGATCCCGCTGGACTACAACCGCAAGAACTTTGTCCAGATCGACAGCTTCGTGTATCCCTTCGTTGCCGGAACCAACACCTTCAAGCGCACCTCCAAGGAGTTCACCTGGACCTCCGAGGACAAGATCACCTACACCGAACTGTACAAGTACGTCATGCTGGCCTACGAGGGCAAGTACGACTTCCCCCTGGACATCAGCGAGCCCCACAACTCCTTCCCCGACCGCCTGGTCCTGCCCAAGGGCTGGGAGGAGGGTATGCCCATGCAGTTCTACTTCTTCGTCTCGCCCTACGCCGAGGAATACGAGCAGTTCTCCAACTTCGACTACACCTACTCCTCGGGCGTTGGCTCTGGCACCCGCTTCGTGGACAGCAAGCCCTTCGGCTATCCCTTCGACCGCCAGATCGATGAGTACACCTTCTTCGTGCCCAACGGTTTCTTCAAGGACGTCAAGATCTACCACTCGGACTCGTTCGCCAAGTACTTCGAGAAGAAGTACGACCATTTCGGCACCTTCGACTACTCGATCGAATACCCGAAATACGTCAAGTAGACCGCGATGGATCGAGCTCATAACCCTAATTTTAACCTTAACGATGTGCAATGAAAAAACCCACAAAAAAAAAAAAAAATAATAACATAATGAATTGAAGACAATAAAGAACGAAGATGAATAATTAAAGTTTTGGTTTAATTTTTTATAAAAATAGATTTTAGCAACAAGTTTGCCTTACTTAGCTTGCTAAAAAGCAATGACACCTTTATTTATCAGGATCCCAATCCAATTTTAACACAAGCTCCAAAGAACTAGCATTGAAACCTCTCTTTATTTAATAATTCTGCCCAATTCTCTTCCATTAAATATTAATTCTCCAACAAAACCCCTGGGAAATCTTCTATAAAAGCTTTAGGAATACCTAATAATTTTATAATTCTATTAATTAAACAAAACCTTTAATTCTTTCAGCGAATCCTTCTCATTTTAATGGAGTTTCATCATATTTATCACCTAAAGCATATTGTGTTCGAAGTAGAAGCCGCCTTGGGGCCAAACATGGGTTAAGGCTCGTCCAGCCGTGTCCGTCGAATCGAAATGAAACCGAAAACTGGACGCTGGAGTCCCCTTTTTCGCCAGGGCCTGCCCTCAGCTCAGTTCTTCTTGGATTTCGCTCGGCGGGGAGGAGAGAAAGAAAAAGTGTAATAAAACGCTCAGGTCCGGGAAGACAGGAGAAGGGCGAGGTCCTTGGGCAGGAAACGCCAAAGGTTCGTTAAACTTTCAACGCCAGCTAAACCCGAAACGAGTCCTGAGTCCTGTCTCCCGTCTCCTGCTACGCGTCTGCTGCTGCTTTTTCTGTTCTGTCCTGCCCTTCGTCTGCGGCTCAGCTTCTGAGACAGAACGAGAGGGCCGAGGCGCTCGTGCGTCGCTTCCTGGCCACGCACAAAATATCGACGCACTTTCTGAAAAGTCCTTGGGTCCCGGGTCCTTCTTCCCTCATTTGTATTTGGTGCGTCACTCCTGCCAGCTTGTGGGTATCGTCTGGCGGTGAGGCGCAACAGCAGCAGCAGCAGCAACAACAGCAACAACAGCAGCAGCAGCAGCAAAAATGTAAAAAAGAAACGTGGAATAAAACAAAACTGCCTGGAGCAGCAACCAAACCAAACCACCACCAACAACATCAGCATCGAGTGGAGTGGCATGGAATGGAGTGGAGTGGAGTGGAGTGGAGTACAGCGGTGTGGCATGATGTGGTGGCAACCCAGTCAAAGACCTAAAAAATAAAAAAATAAAACCAGACTAGGGTTCGCCTTTTGTCCGTGTGCGTGTCCCGGCTCTCCACCTACCGCCCACGAGGAGGAGAGCCTGTCTAGGGCTCCTTGGACTTCCTGGTGCGTAAGGAGGCAGTCGCGCACTTCATTCAATTCGAATTACTTGAGCTTGTCTTGGCCTCCATCCACCATCCATCCATCCTCCTTGTAATTGCCTGCGGGGCCAGGGCTTGGCCTATGCTTAGCCCATAAATTATCAGCATTTGCCTAAACTTCTACCCCGCATTTTATTGTTTGCTCTTTGCCAGGGCTCAACATATTTTAATTAAAATATAATTAAAAATAAATATGGGAGTGGAGGAGAGAGAGGGAGGGAGGCCGTCTTTGTCTATATTTATTTCACAGAAAATATTTAATTGAAAGTGATCTATTTGAAGGAAGTTTGGTAAGGGAAATGTTTAATTTGGTTGTATCAAGAAATATAAACAAGTTCCTAATGCGTGCTCAAATTTAAGAACCAACTGGATCTGCCTGTAAGTTAAATGAATGTTGTTACCAATTTTAATAGCTCTGGTTCTTAAACTTTCTGAGATCTGGCTATTTATTCTAATTAACGGACATACTGACAGACGGACAAACGGACATGCAAAAGGGCACTCATCTTCGCGCCAAAAATTTAAAAATGCGAAATTTGCAACTGCCATTTCATCATTCAGTGATGCGATGTTGTTGTATTCTTCTGGATGGCCACGCCCCGCAACTGTACACCACATGTGGCTTCTTCCGCCTCCTTCCCTCTGACATTTCTCCCCGCCCATTATGCTGCGTCGCCTGCACGCATTTTGCGTTGTTGTTATTGTGTGTTTTGTTTGCTGTTTGTTGCTGCTGCTGCTGCTGCTGTCCACAAATTAGCAGTCGTCGACCCCAATATCGGTTTACGACCAGAGCCAGAAGCTTGGCGTAGGCCTCAAGCGAAGGGGAATCACTGGGAGAGCAGGGCGGAGCAGGGACTGGCACTGCAACTGGGACTGGGACTGGTCCTCACCTTGCGCGCTGGCCAGACACAGAAGAACCCAAGAGCCCAAGAGCCCAGGAACCCAAGAACTCCCGGTCTCTTGCCGCTTTATTGCACGTAATGATGTTGCCACAGTTTAGAATCGTTCGCATGTCGCTCAACATAAAAATAACACACACACTGGACACAGCTGAGGTCAAGTGAAGAGCAGCTTAGAAATTGTAAATAAATAAATATAAATACTAAGAATTAATCATGAAGACGAGACCTCTAACAGTTATAAGAGAGTTATATATATTTTGATACATTCTTTAAGCTTTTATATTTGATTTTTTTTATAGTAATCATAGATTAAACCACTTGAAGCTCTTTGAACTAATAACTAGCAGTTCCTACCAACTCCACCTTATCTGTAGGCCCAATGAGAAGTTTGCCATCTCTCTTCTCTCCACTTCCACTTCCTCCAAGCCACCTCCCTCAATCTCCCTGTGTCACTCTTAAGGGGCTTCGGGTTTCGACTCGGGAGTTTCTGTCTCTGACTTCGGCTCTGGGCACTTGGCTTTCCACGTTCTGTCGAGTCTGCTGGCCTGTTCCTGTTCCCCTGTTCGTTGCCGTTCTGGTTTTTTTTTGCATTCGTGCCTCGTAGCCATTGGATGCCCCTTCCCAACACAACACCCCTGCCTGCCAGCCAGCCAGCCAGCTCTTTCTCGTTCTGTTTTGCTAGCGAGTTTTCCCGCCAAATGCCTCGATGCCTCTCTCGGATCGGATGGGGGGAATATAAAAGGCAAAACAAACCAAACCAAACCGAGCCGAGTCGAACTGAACTGAACTGAACCGAGCCGAGTGCAGCAGACAATACCACATGGCAAGTCCTAGGTCGGTTACACCACCACCACCACTGGCACTGCTCGTCGACGCCACCACCACGACGACAGCACCACCAGACCAGAGACCAGAGACCAAACCAAAACAGAGCTGGGAGAACAGGGAGCGGAGACCGAATCCAGACCACAGAGCACAGGGCAGGGCAGGAGTTCGGAACCGAGGCCCAGACAGATGCGGGCCGCAGACGAGAGCGAGGATGAGGATGAGGACGAGGTTGCGTTGAGGTAGCTACCACGCTGCCTCATTGTTGTTCTGCCGTTCCGCCGCTTCAATATTAAAAATCGACAAACGAAATCATCAACAAATCGCCCAGCGACGAACGAACGTCACTGCACTGCACAAAAGCCTTTATCATAAATTAATATAAATGGGTCTAAAAATAGTAACTACAAGATATCTATAAATAATGTTTATATTTATATGAAGGGAAATCTCAACATGAACAGTCTTAAGTTTCTTAGGGCAATAATTAAATATCACAAATATCCTATAACCGACTTAGAGAATTTATACTTGGATATAATTTTTCCACATCACTCAATTTCCCAGCGTTCCCATCTTCGTTCCTTCCTACTTCATCCTCGGATCTAGTCTGTCATAATTCATATAAAGTCTATGACAAATTGATTATCGAATAAGGTTTCGTTTCTATCCTAAATAATAAACTATATCACATCATATTATATTACTTCTAAATATTTGAAGTGATACTCGGTAATATCTTTTATTAATGGCCCAATTCCATACCGTTCCCATCATCGTTTTTCCTTTGTTCCCGAATCAAGTGCTTTAGTATACTGAATATAGTATAGTATACTTCAGTATATACTATATCATATTAAATCATACCACTAATCTATTTTCTAATGGATTAATCGAAAATATCAGTATCCCTTGCCTTGACTACATGTCGTTCCCATAAACGTTTTAATCCGCTTTATACCCCAACTCAGTTCGTTCCTTAACTGAAGTATCATATCATTATCATATCATATTATATCATTTTATATTATATCACTAATCGATTATTGTATACATTTTCTATACTATTCATCCCCTTTCCTTGACATTATCTGTCAGAACCTTTTCATGCATGAAAGGGGACCGTTCCTATCCGGAAGTATCATAATACATATATCATATCATATCCTATCATTTCCTACCTTATCGCATTACAAACGCGATTATCGACTTGATTTTTGGTAATATCTCCTCACCATGCCTCTATTCCACATTGTTCCCATCACCATTCCATTCCGTTTCATCCCCAAATCGAGCACGTTGTTCCTTTCCGCCCATTCCATTTCCCCTATGCGTCGTGTGAATGAACTCAGCCAAGGACAATGATCTACGGCTCAGACTCGCAATCGGACTATCGGGCTCAGAGCTCACAGCACACACAGCCCAGAGCTCAGGTCCAGTGCGAGTGCGAGTGCCACGCCTACCGCCGTTCGCCGTTCGGTTTCGCTTTTATTTTCGTGTGCGATTTATTTGGCCAAGGGTTGGTTTTTTACGACTGCGGCAACGGGTAGCAGAAGAAGCAGAAGCAACCCGTCGGCGTCATTGACATTGCAAATTTTACGAGGGCAGCGGCGACGGCGGCAGCGAAAGCAGCAACAGCAGACAAAACAAAACAAATCGTAAAATTTTTGCGCGCTTCCCCAGAACCCCTAACCTAACCTCTAAACCCCACCTAGTCCCCAAAACTCCACCCCCATCCCTGAAGAGTCTCGCATCCCAAAACCTCCAGATAGACGGAGATGGATGCTGCAGACAGACGTCGACGAGGGCACCCGAAAACCACATGGACTGAAGTAGCGGCAGACGAAAGTGAACAATTCAAGTATTTGCCAGGGGGATATACACTGCATGGAAGTGGGAAAAGGGGGGTTTAAATGGAGGGGATGAGAAAGTTATGCACAGGGAATTTAAATTGAGTTATGTAGGCACTTGTATATGGAATAGAACGATCATTACCTAGGACTTAGGTGATATTTCGTAGGATAATTATTTATCGATAAATAACATGGAGAAGAAACGCTCCTCTCTAGATTTTTAAGAGATTTCAAAGAGTTATAAATTAACGGATACAAAACTTTTAAGCAGATAAATTACACCTAATACCTAATCACCTTACCCATGGGTACTTTGTTTAAACATTTCGCAATGGGAATTAATCGATATATATCGATCATCGCACACCTCTAGATTCTAAGTAGTCCTAGATCGATCAACATGGAAGGTGGTAGATACCTACTATGGAAATTAAATCAAAATATTTAAAGCCTAGATACTAAGCAACTTCTTTGCGCGTTAAATATTAAACGATACCTGATGAGATCGAGATTTATTTATATTTAAATTTTAAGGGACGTAGAGATCGATTTAAAAAGTTTAAGAGCTTATTCAAAAGGGTTTGCTTCACATATTTCGTATATCCAGTTAGAATAGTTTCTGGGTTCTGGATTAAAAATACATTATTGTAAAATATTTCCCAAGATATTATTATTAAAAGCTTAGTCCCAGCATTTCAGATTTCATCTCTCAATAAACTCATGCTGATTCCCTTCCATTTCTCTCTGTGCAGCCGTGGCGTATGCCGGGACTGGCATCATTGTCCTGCGGCTGCTGGCAGCTGGATGCGTTACGTTATTAAATATTTAGCGACAAGCCAGTAAACCCCATAAAGCACCGCTCCTCCTCTCTCTGCCCATCTTGGCCCCCCGTAACCAAAGAACCAAACCATTTAAATGTAAACGTACAGCCCCCCGATCGAAAAAGGGGCAGAAACAAAGGCTGATCCCTGACTCTGGTTGTTGTTGTTGATTGAATCGCCGTTGTTGGACCAGTTAGCGCCTCTCCACAGCTCCCCCCAGTCGAGCCCTATTATCTCTTGCCGAAAATTGCACCTGCCCTCGATGTAGTTTTGCACCTGCCACCAGGCCCAGGCCCAGGCCCAGGACCATCATCATCGCAACAGCGGCGGTGGCGGCGGAGTTGAAAGCATCGCAATGGTCGGGGTTTGTTTATTTGTTCGCCGGCGGTGAGGTTATTTATTTTGGCATGTGTGTTGTGATGGCCGGGAAACAGTTCAATGTCCTTTGTGGTCAACGGGATTAGTCAGTCAGTCTAAAAGGGGTAACGGCAGAGCCAGAGCATCAGCTGCCACAACAAGCCCTGAAGTTCCCCCCTCAAGTCCTTAAGCCTTGTCGATACATTCAAAGAAAAATATCAACTGATAAATAAGGAATGATTTCCTTGCTCACAGGTACACTTCTATGGTTAAACTTTTCCCCTTTGCAAAAATCTCATTAGGAAGTCCTTCAAACCGAAGACACAACACAGCGGCTCTTAATCAAGCCAGTGAGCGCACCAGCCTCGAGCGCCTTAATTCATTTTATTTCATTTCAATTTTGCAGGCAAAACTTTGCATTTCAAAATGTTCAAGATGTTGTCTGAGACTCTGCAGTCAATGGAGTTGGTGAAGGAAAGAGGAATAAGGAAGGACAACGATCTCGAGTTGGACAAAGGGATTCGGGAACTCAACAGGAACAGCGACTCAACTCCGGCAGCGACATATTGGCAAACATGTTTATTTACAGCCCAGAAAAGAACAAGGACTCCGAGGCTCGTTGGGTGGTGAGGAAAGGAAGCGGGGTGGTGGGCGAGCACCACCCAAGGAAAACCAGAATCCACAATCCAGACGCATATTGTCATTGTCAGGAGGAGGCCAGACGTAGACGCAGACGCAGACGACGTCGAACAATTCGAGCAATTTCACTTCAAAAATTTGCGACGTTTAGCGCGCGATTGCCACAAATCAAAGCGACATTACCCAGCCTGCTCCCGATTCGGCAGCATCCCCTACCCAGTCTGCCAGCCAGTCAGCCAGCTATTTTAGATAAATAAAAAATCCCCAAAGAAATCGCAGAAGCATTCGGAGCAACATATGCCCGCCAAATCAGGAGCAGACAAAACAAACAAAGACCAAAGGACAGACGGATGAACACGGGCCGAGATAAAGGGCGGGACTAAGGACAAAGTCGGAAGACGAAGACGAAGACGCAGACGAAGACAAAGACGCAGACAAGTCGCAACCGAAAATGCTTTAACTACAACGACAAAAAAAAAGAGCCAAAATCTTTTGTAAAGAAAGGAAAAGTTAACGAAGGGCAGGGCAGGCGACAGGGGCGCGGCATTAGAGATGACAGACGGAGCGATGAACGATTATCTTGATTTGTACATTACAATTAGAGATGACAGACGGAGCGATAGACTTTAGAACGATTATCTTTGTATAAACCAATTTGAGTCGCGTTTTGTATAATATTTAAGATCTACTTGGAACTTGTAAGAATGATATGGCGAAAATTTGTAGCTATAGCTTTTAAAGTTTCAGAGACCTAAGTGTTTTTAGGGACAGACGGACAGACGGACAAACGGACAAGACTTTCCTGATAAGGCTGGTCAAGAAAATGTGTAAAAAATACATTTTCAATTGATACCAAGTTATAATAACATTTTTCACTATGAGTACCGGGTATCTAAGTGTTTTTAGGGACAGACGGACGGACGGACAAACGGACAAGACTTTCCTGGTAAGGCTTATCAAGAAAATGTGTAAAAAATACATTTTCAATTGACACCAAGTTATAATAACATTTTTCCCTATAAGTACCGGGTACTTCAAATATGTCCAATCCAAAAGGACTACAAATCTAGACTCCTGACACGACTCAACTTAATTTGCAGAGAATCAGAGGGCCTGATCCTGGGGGAGAATGGGAGGTTAAGGAGTCCCACGTCTGCAGCTGTCGGCAAACGGGACGAATGTCGATGGCTGTCTCGCTGTCTCGCTGCCTCACGGTCTCAGTGCTTCCTTCGGTGCGTAAACGTAAACGTAGACATCGCAGACGACGCTGTGCCGCTACCCACTTCACCTCCAAGTGATTTGTTGTCCAAAGTGCGAGAGCGGGGACACTTCCCCAGACGACGACGACAGCCCCAAAATTGCCCGAAAAAAAAAAAAAAAAAAAAATAGAGGGCCACTCCCGTGCTGGCGGCTGCAGAAATTTACGCGTCTCTGAACTTTGACCCTCAGACGATGCTGTTGCTCTGCTCTGCGACGACTATGACTGTGACCTTTGTGGATGTCTGGCATCGCCCACCGCCGCCCCTTCCACTCCCACATGCCACACCCACTCTCCCTCGCTGCCCCCGTCAAATTTTATGGCGACCGCCTTGTTGCTGCCTTTGTTTGGCACTTTTTTTTATGCGAAATTAATTTAGAAAACTTTTTCTCGGAACCCCGAAACATGTACGAACGATACGCAATTCAGGTTTCTGGCGAAATGAGGGGAGTGCCACTTTTGGGGTTAATTCCGGCCTTTGAGGAAGGGTTCGTAAAGGTCAAAGTTCATGCTTGCAGAGTGTGTGTGTTAGTAGAAGGCCAAAACACACACAATTTTGGTAAGCTGATAACCGAAAGGGTACTACAAACGAAACATATTTTTTCAGAGGGGTAACAGATGAAGAATTTTTAAATGAAAGTTTTTTAAAGGTATTTACCTTTTTTGGTGTGACTAATCTTTAACAATGTTTAAAATTCTAGTTTATCTCTCTTTAGGCCTGCTTTAAATTTCACAGCTTTACGTCTTTGCTATGAAAGATTAAAGAAAGTATTTGGTTTCTTGGTAATCCCCCAGAAGAACTCCTACTCCATCTTCAATAGTTTAACTGGTTGCCTTACAAGGATTTCCCCAAGGGAATCGCTGCCTGTTTTGAATAGACTGTACCTGTAACACCCGGCCCTGTGTCTTTTGTAAAGTTAATATATCTTTAATAAGCACTTAGCTAACTCCCCTTAGATATTTATGGTCAAGATGACTTTTTAATAGTGCTTAGGATTTGCCCCAAGGAAACCCAGTCTCCCTGGTTTCATGTTTTGTAGCGACTGTACTTTGAATCATCAGCCCTGTGTCTTCTTTAAAGTTAATATAACTTTAAGATCCACTCAGCTGACCAATCCCAGATATTTATAGTCAAGATGACTTTTTATTGCTCCGGAATTCCTCCAAGGAAGTTCCAGTCTTGCCTGAGGTCATGTTTTGTAGCAACTGTACTTGGTGACGCAGTTGAAGAACTTTGAACTCGTTGGCTTTGCTCATTAACTCACACACTCACTCCTCCTCCTCCTCTCTGTGGTACTCAGGGACTCGACTCTTCGGTCGTGGGTTAACAACCTTCTTAGTCATGCATTCGCAGTGTGATCCATGTCTGGAATTCCCCCATTCGAAGAACGCACACCAAGCTACAGAAGAAGCTCTTCCCCCATTGGAAATCCCCATCCGATCTGACCGCATCCTGAATCGCAGAATCGCAATAAAAAGGTGGCATCTGTTAGATATAAAACCATCAACACGAGACGCGAGTTGCGACGTTGCGCCATCCCGCTCTTTGTCATCGCTCCTGCCATTGAAGAAGCTTCTTCTGCTTCTTCTTCTTCTGGCGGTGCATCGAACTCTGATTCTACATCTCCTTCGCTCGCGCTCTCCCTCTTTCTTCGCATCTATCCCCGTCTCACTCGCCATATGTATCGACTAACAACAAGCCAAAGAACAACAATAATTACGCCTCAGCTAGATCAGAGTCCACATAAAAAAAAAGACAGAAGAAAAAAGTTCAGAGATCCACAAAGAATTCTTCTGCTGCTTCTTCCTCTCCCTCTTTTTTGCACATGTTTTGGCGGGCGGCAGAGCGATGGCGCTTGGGGGTGCGACAAAGACGGGGCAGACTGGGAACGTGGGAAGGCGCACAGGCGCATAAAAAAAATCCCCAAGCCGCAGACAGTGCAAAAACAACAACAAGAAACTGCAGGCAGGGAAGGGCAGGGCAGGCAGGCGGTGGGTGGGGCAAAGGCAGAGGAAGAGGACAAGGAAGAAGAAGACGAAAGAGGTCCAAAAACAGAACCAAATGTAAAATGGAATGGAATCGAATCGAAGCGCAGTTAAATGAAATTTGCTTTCTATGCCCGGTGTTTATGTGTGTTTGTTTTGTGTCTGGGGAACACACACACACACACACATAAATAATAATGAACGGGGTGAATGGACGCAAGGTGACGTCGCAGTCGCAGTAGAAGCCGACGTCGCAGTTGGCGTCGCAGTCAGCTCCAGTGCTTGTTCTTCCCTTCTGACTTGGTGAATTTGCGCGCCAAAAAGCGTTCCCCCTTCGTTACTCTTTCTTAAAGTGAGAGTACATTGGCTTTCGGGCACACTGAAGAGGTACATAACGGTTTGGGCACACTGAAAAAGTACAAGTTGGCTTGGAAAATGTCTAGATTCTAGACATTCCATCACTTTCCTTAATACTTAGTAGTTTGTCAATACGAATTCGCGCGCAAAAGTTCTTTACGCATCTAAATACAAGGTCTAATAGGTCTGGGCACACTAAAAGGAGAAAAGGAAGATCACTCCAAAAAGGCCATATATTTCCTGAATTTTTTCAATACTTTTTAGTTATCAGTGGGAAAATCCTTTATGTTACGCAAAAGCTGTATAGGTTTTTTGTTTATTCACTTAAGGAATAAGTAAAGAGTAAGAGCCAATTACAGTTTTATTCTTTGTAGTTATTGTTATGCTTATTCTACTTCGTCTTATATATATAAAGCCTTACATATTTAAAGAAATATTAGAAAATTAGTACAAAACAAAGAAAATATTTATAACTAAGTGTTGTGGGAACATAAGGTAGTCAACAAATTTATTGAGTAAAATTAGTATAGGAACTTTACCTCTTTCTATTCCTTTCCCTTCCCTAATTAAGCCCTCGTAGATCCCTGGTAAAGCTTTAGAGTATGCAATGTATCAACCTTTTGCAATTTTGCGCGCCAAAAACGTTACCCTTTGGCGGCTGTTGGTTGCTGTTTCCTTTTTTGGTTACTCCAAAGAGTTGACTTTGTTTTGACGTTGACCAGACTTTACACACACACACTTACAAAGGGGAGAGCGCAAAAAGAGAGCCCCAAAAAGCCACTTGGCCATGGATGATGCGCCACAATGGGCGTGGCACATTGGCGGAGAGGAGAGAGGTGAGAATCGAGAGTCAAGAGTCGAGGAGCAGCAACAGCGACAGCAGCAGAAACAGGAGCAGAGAAACCATCCAGAGAAGCTTCTGCTTCTGCTGCTGCTGCTGCTTCTGCTGCTTGTGGGCTCCCTTTGCTTTTTGTTTTTCGCTTTGGTTTTGGTTCAATTCAGTTCATTTTGCTTCGTTTCAGCCGCTCCCCCCCTTTGGGTATTTGTCTTTGCCCGTTTTGCTTTGATCCCCTTTTTCTGTCTGGGGGCAGAGCGAGCACATTCGTTTTGTTTTTGCTCTCATTGCTATTGCACTGCACTTCGCCCGCCAATCCGTCCGAGGGCCGTGCCCTACCCTGCCCTGCCCTGCCCGACGACTCTTGGCTCTCTCTGTTCCATGTTCCATGTAATGGCCCATCGTTCCCGTCATTCCCATTGTCGTTTGTTGGCTTTGTTTACAAGCATTTGATGGACCACTAACACCGCACACTCACATTCACATTTACAGATACGGATACACAGATACACGCGCGCCCAGAATGCGCGGGATTTTCCTTTACTTTTTCCTTTTTTCTTTCCTTTCCCCCCATGCGAAAGTGGCGAGAAAATTGTAATTCTCTTTGCTGGCGCTGTCACTGGCTCCCCTTTACGCCTCCTCTCTCACTCTCTTGTCCTGGCCATCATTTCCATTGCCAACCATTGCGACGGTTTCTTTATTCTTTTTATTAGTTGTACTTTATTGAATTCGCCGATTGAATGAATTGCTCAATGAGCTGCCCGCCGAAGACGTGCGGATGATGAGCAGCAAATTGATTGGGGATTGGGCATTGCCACGCGGGCTGCTCAGTGTTTTCCCTCAAATAGCAATCCCCAGTCCCCCCTCCCCCAGCTTTCCGTTATTATTTCGCCCCTTTTCTCGAGTGCAAAGTGCCAATTGGCAATGGGGCGTGCAGATGGGAGACGGAGTAGGGGAGTGGTAGTGGTGGTGGAAATGCCAAAATGATGACATTTAGTGGTGTCCCACAACAGGATACTCCAGCTAGTTGGGGTTAACTTCGAGCTATTCCAACAGATGTGGTTAGTCGCCGCGAAATATTTGCTTATTTGCTTGTCTTTTGTTTTAAATATGCAAGGAATATGGTGTTAATATATTTAATAATTTAAATGGAACGAAAATAATAATAACCTAATGAATGAATATATAATTTATTCTTTCCAAATTAAATTGTGGAATAAAAGCATTCTTCCTACAGTCTACAGTCGAGTGTGGCCGATTGTGAGATACCCGGTACCCAAAGCATTGTGGGTGAAATTAAACAGCACATGAACATGGAAAATAGAAAATGTTGACAAATGAAAACAAATATTGCGAGAAACATGTTGAGCAACACTCAAAGAGACAAATGTTGCTAGGAACATGTTGAGCAATACCCCAACAAAGACAATTGTATTGTATACTTATATTATGCCCAAATTAAAGCTAAAATAAATCAAATAACTAATTTTTTTAATGCAGCATGGTTTTTTATCTGAATTTACGGAACTACGCCCAATTCATGCTGGTGTACCTCAGGGCAGTGTTCTTGGCCCGGTACTGTACACACTTTACACATCGGATCTTCCAAGCCCCATTGCTCGTGGTACTCTTCTAGCAACCTACGCAGATGACACTGCTTTTCTAGCTGCTGGCAGCACCCCCATATCGGCTTCCAATCGTGTCCAGACATTCTTGGACGAATTCGAATGTTGGGCATCTCGATGGAACATAGCGCTTAACATTGAAAAGACACAGCACGCCACTTTCGCCCTTCGGCCTGGCCGCTCACGTGCCCTTTATATGGATGGGAAAAGACTAAAGCATGAGGATAAGGTTACGTACCTTGGCGTAACCCTAGACCGCCGACTTTGCTGGA
>VNJW01006668.1:0-18244 GCA_008042615.1 Drosophila auraria
CCTTCGTCATTATTGCTGTCCTCATAAGTAGCCATGGAACCAATTAATTGGAGATACTTTTCAGGCAAGTTATAATTATGACAACATAATTTATGGCGACGCAATCCGAATCTGAAGAAAGAATAAATGTACATGAATTTATAAGTGGTAAATTTAAAAAAATATATATATTTACCTGATCGCCAAAAGTGCACAGACACTACATTCTTAATAAGGTTAGTGCACTTGGTTCTGTGCAATTTAACCTTCTTGGCGCCAAAATGTGTGTTTACCAATTCACTTAGGTGGCCAACCGGCTCATTAGCACAATGCTGGGCTATAAACATAGCTATCGCAGCTTCTTGGCGACAAGTTTCAGAAGATTTGACCGGCTTGAAACAAATTGTACTTTGTTTCACTAAACTTGATGTATTTTGTGCATGTTTTTTTGTCGTCATGTGAGCTCTTATTTGGTCAATTTTACAGTTAATACTGCATTTGCAGTATTTGCAATAAGCCTTGTTAATGTCTGAATTATGTCGGCTAATCCAATCTTTAAAATCGGGCTGCAATAGCCAGCAATCCCGAAACTTTTGCTTATACACTTCTTTTGGCATTTTTAATTTAATAATACAAACTTTGAAATTGCGTGTTCAGTACCGAAACAGAGAGTGCAAGTAAACCGTAAATAGAGTTGCTTTTCGATTAATTTTTTACCAAACTATTGATATATGTAAGTATGGCAGCCGCGAAAAGTTGCCACCTCTTTCATATTTTACAGCTGATAATAAATTTAAATTGGAGCGCAAAAGCAACTATTTTAGAAAAAAAAAAAATTAATATTAGATTTAAAAAAAGGACAGATTTTCGGATGAAAAATCTAAAAAAAGGACAGATTTCAGGTATGCGGATGATTTTCAATTTTTTCCGGATGAAGCGTTAAAAACAGGACAGATCTGTCCGGAAAAAGGACAAATTGGCATCACTGGTGCGTGTTGCTCAGCATGTTCCTAGCAACATTTGTCTCTTTTGAGTGTTGCTCAACATTTTTATAGCAATATTTGTCTTCAGTTGTCATAATTTCCTTTTTTCCATGTTCATGTGCTGTTTAATTTTACCCACAATGCTTTGGGTACCGGGTATTTTACAGTCGGTCACACTCGACTGTAGCTTTCCCACTTGTTTACTCCCATAATAGTGTTTTTACACAGAGGCGCATCTGCTTCAACTCTCAATAATCGCAGCAGCGACTTTTTTTCCGTAAGCAATACATGTGTCAGAAAGGGACAGAACAAGTCGCATCAGCTTTGCATCTATTACAAATACTAAAATAATTTTAACCTGTATTCAGTATTTTTACATATTTAGGTAATTTTTGTGCTTTGCCGCTTGTGTCATTTATTATAAATAACCCACAACTGCCATCCATATACAGTGTTCAGCCCAAATCACCGAAATAGTAATCACTATCGTACAAACATGCTGTTCACTATATTATATAAAAGACACAATTTATTTGAACCATTTCATAAATATTGGTTAAAATACCACTTTAATTTTACAGCATTTTATATAGTTAAATGTCGACTAGTTACACTGAGCACTGTACGCCTACTGGATTCGCATCAACTCGTGCTCTGTGTAAACAGGCGCAGCAGGAAAAAAGTTGATGCGACTTTTAAGCGGCTGTGTAAAAAGGCAATAAGGGAAAATGGTCCTTCCAAAATGGACGGATGGTCCCCGTTCGTATACATGCCAAAGAAAAATACCGCAAAATATCGATTATTAAGCGATATTTTGTAAGTTCCTTCCCTAAACCTTCTAACCCTTCCCTAATTTCTTATTGTTTTTGAAATTATAAATATTTTTGACAAAAAGATTAATGAAAACTAGTTCCAGGGGAGCAATTGTTGTCGCTCCTGCATAATGCTATGCTCCTTAAGTTGTTGTAGGGAAATATTTCTGCTTTGCGGTCGCGGCAGACAACACCCGATTTTTCTTTGATATACAAGATTTTAAAGCTCCAAACATGGATATAAATAAGTCCTTGAATGGGTCGGTTAAATTTGAAGAAGACACGGTGTCCACATCGTCCAAGCGTCGCAAAAGAAAGCCTGAAATTACCGCTTTCGGCCGCGCTTTGATGGACGCCTTCCCAGTTTAAATGTAAACATCAGCCGGATCAGCTGATCAGCTGTTTAAGAAGTGGAACAATTTAGAAAATATGTGAAACAAGTGAAACAAGGCTATTAAATTGCATTTCTTTGTAGTTAAACACTAAATAGAGCGATCCACACAGTTCTAACCAGAAAGCTTATTGTTTATTATAATTAATCAACTAATTGTTAACATTAGCTACAAATCATACAAATCATAACAAATTAATGTTGATTTAGAGCATTAGAGCAGCTGCATTTCATGATCATTGATCGGTAAAGTGGAATAATAACAAGGCTTTTATTTATTATTTGGCGGCATCCATTCACGGCTAAATTGTAACTAAAGTAAGACGTTAAGATGACCCATAAGTCCGGCTAATTGAATGCACTCATAATGCGGCTAATTTGAATTATAAATACCCACCGATATGGGTGCCACCTGAGCAAATTAATGATTAATCCAACCAAGACGGAGGCGATGGCGCTGGCGCTGGCGCTGGCGATCCACTGGCGGTGGATTCAGATGCGGCCAAGGTCGGTGCGATTTTTGCGTGCATTTAATTGGCGGCGGGGCCGAGAGAGCGCACAGAAATTATAACACATTATCAGGTGGCAGGTGCGATCGAGTGATTCCATCTCACCAAGGCGGAGTGGAGCTACTTAGCCATGCTAATGAGACCCGTCTAATTGATGGCTTCATGCGCAGCATACTTAAGCCGCCGAGCCCCCCAATCGAAATTCGAAATTCGGAATCCGAATTTTAAGCATCAAGAATCGAAGAAGCCAAGCAAGAGTTTGTCGCTGTCTTTCGCCGGCTTCTCTCTCATTTCTTCGCTCGGCCATTGACAGCGCTATATTTGCATGAATACTTATAAGTATGACAATGACAAATTGGCTTAGTGGGTTATAAAGATTCATTTGAGACAGAATGCTGGCTTATAGAACTTTAAATACCCTTTATTAGATTATTTCAAATTAATTATGAAAGAACGCTATTAACCCATTTCTCACGTGTCCGTTTGTCCGTTTATTTGTAATAAAAAAATACAGAGAGCGATTCTGTTAAACAATATACTTAATTATGTATCTTTAAGGCAGATGGAGGCCTTAATATTCTTGATCAGCATCAACAGGCGAGTCGATTTAGAGATACCCGTCTGTCCGTAACAGTGTCCAGATCTCAGAGACCTTAAGAACTAGAGCTATCAACTTTTGTGACAACATTCCTATATGTACGTCTCACGTAGATCAAGTTTCTTTAAGATTTAGGTGTGGTTACAAACTCTCTAACAAATCATGAAAATTGCATAACAAAGCAATTGCCTTGAACTACGTTAAAAAAAAGAAGATATATACATATATGAAATATCATTTATTTCTAGAAGCTTAACAAAGCCTAAGGGCGGTACAAAACACAGCTTGTTGTTCTTTTTATTATTACAACAGTTTTTTGACTTACTTTCTCACTTTCCTTTATTTTAAAGTCGCCTAGAGAAAAAGTATCGGAGGAACAGCTACTGTCTTTTCTTAGCTTAGCTTTCTTACTTGCTGGCATAACACTAGAACCCCCTATTAAAGGGTATATCTCGAGTTAATCACCTGGCCAAAAACCGACTGGCCGTCTATCACATCATTCTCGAGGCAAAAACGGAACTAGTTCAATGTCTGCTGCGCTCTGCACGGTCAAAACTTTGAGTTGCGTTCTTTTTTTCTCCTCTTTTGCGGACAGTAAGGACCGGCTAAACGGAACTCTAGGCCGCTGCCCAATTAGCAGAATAACAGTACGTTAAGTATGTATATTTTCGCATTCAATTGGTTGTGCAAGTGCAATTACAATTAATTAATTAAAGAGGAATTAAGTGAACCATCTAATTGCCATGCCCTGCGATTAGATCACACTCAATCGATACTAACAGTACAGTTAGACTTCAAATTAATATATATTATATATGTTACAATGTTACAATAATTAGAATGAAGAATGTTACAAATATATTTTATAATATTAATAATAAGTTGATCAAGTTTCCCTTTTTTTTAGGTCATATATTATTGTTTTTACTTAATTTAAAGCTAACACCTCTTGGCCGATTACCACTGTACACGGTGCAGTGCACTCGCAAATTGCATTTAATGTTGTCATTGGTATTGGACACTGGAACTGGGCAACTAGCAACTGGCAACTAGCAGCCAGCCACTGGCAACCACCAACTGGCAACTGCAAACACGCAACACGCGGCAAGTTGCCACTCGGGCTTTCGGGGGGACCTTAGGCTATATAAGTAAGATATACCCACTCCCACGACGGACCTTGTTGGGCGATTATTAGCGTTAAATTACAATATTTAAGTCAACACAAGGGGCCAATAGAAGTATATGTATAAATTGTGTATGCGTTTTAATGGCCATTTAATTATGCCCCGTTCGAGCTACTTAGTTTACAGTTCGAAGGCTAATTAGCGGCGGCGGACGACTCACCTTATGGAATTCCACCTCCGCACCGTCGGCCACGCCCTCCAGTTCCCGAATATATTGCGGAAAGCTGTCCTTCACCGATTCCAGAGTCTCATTATAGATTTGCCCTGAAAACAATCATCATCAGAAATCAGAAGCAGCTTGAGAGCACTTTCTCTCGCCGAAATACTTACTGCCTTTGGGGGACTGGTACAGCGGTAAGTAGGTCTCGTTCAGGGGCTTCGATAAGATCAGAAAATTCTTGATCATCGAGCCGAATGTGCGGCCCTGCAATTAACAATTTACCAATTAAGCAATTAACCAATTAACATTTACTTATTTTATTTAAATGATTAAATGCTTTCCCATTCCCAGACACACGATCTGCGATCTGTGATCTGCGCTCGAGGTGTTTGTTTAATGAAAAAAAAAAATTAAAATAAAATAAAATAAAGAAAAAGTTAGCACAATGAAATCAAAGACAGAAACAGAAACATAATCGATCACGACCGATCGCAGTGTAAACAAAGCCACCAACTAAGGCACAAAAAAATATGAATAATTATCCGTTATTGTTGTAAAGCGAATAAATGGCATTTCGAGTTAAGTGACTGGGTGGTCATGGATCACGGATACACGGGCACGGATATGGACGATCTGGCGGACAACGCCCCCCCAAACAGATCCATAAGTCACCACAATACGTATGGGAATAATAAAATGTTGCCAAACAAAACGGAAAACGATCTCAAACCTCAACAGCTCTAAACATTTCGCTTTGAGGAATTAAGTAAAAAAATGTAATTTCAGTTAGAAGTAATTTCTGTGCCCAGTTAAGGGAGTTGCTATAAAAATAAAATAAATACAGATGGTTTTATCAGGCGTCTGCACAGCTGTAAAACTTTAACTTTGTATTCTATTTACTATTTATATTTGTTACCAGGCGAGTATATCACATCTTGCTGTTTCAACGCAATCAATTACTTAGATTTTATAACAATCAAGGTCTAATGGTTTCAATGGCAGCTAAAGAACCTATTAACCTGATAAACACTGTAAGATAATACAGGTCAATAGCCTTTAAGCTAAGTGAGGCTGACTCAAGTATTTCCTTCAAACAAAGGATAATTCAGATGAATTTAAAATAAAAAGAACAAACTATTTATAAAGTTTTTAAAGCTAATCAAACTTTACAGGGAAATAAAAAGCTGTCAAAGTTAGGGAGTAAATCATTTATAAACTTGGGCGTATTAAATTAATATTTAGACATCAACTTGGATTCTAAAACTGAAGCCATTCATTTGTGAGAAATTAAATAACAACTTAATGTTCTTCAACTCGTTCAATAGAATGTTGTTTATTTATTTTTCCAAATATGTCCTTGTATTTGCATAGCTCTTGATGTGCTTAATGGCTTAAGGTTATAATGAAACTATTTATATAATTTATTTGTAAGCAACTAGGAATTTTATACGACCCTCTCGTAGCTTACAAGGGAATATTAAGAAAAACATCACACCTAATTCTTATATATTTGTATTAAATATAAAGACCTATGGTTTTCTGCAAGTGCATACACCTCTCCCGTCCCTATTGGCCATAATAAAACCAAACAGAGCTAGACAAAGCCACGAGAATCACGAATCTGCATTAACTTAACGGCGTCTGGGTCCGGGACATGTCAAACAAATCGAGGCTTGTGGGTTCTTACATATACTATATTCGCACATAAAGAGCCATATAGATAGTGCCCATCTGGGGCTAATTTATAAAGACCACAGGCTAGATAAAAAAATTGCGATTTGCCGTTTCTTCAGTTTTTGGGTTATCAGCTCAAAGTAGAGCAAGATATGTGTTCTATTTATAAGCCACTGAGAACCTATTAAGATGGGTTTATAGCACAAATAACGATTTACTATCTTGACCTAATTGTTGCGGCAATTATAAATATAAAATTATATACATATGTATATAAAAATAAAATAAAATAATCTATCCTGACCTAATTACAAATCTGGTTAAGGTTATCTTTTGCGTTTAGTTTACGTACTATCTTTGGCAGTGACTGAATTAATTATAGGCTTAGAAGTTCCGCAAAAGGACTTCTTAGATGATTATGATGATTTCAGTATTTGATTTAAGGGCTTGAATCTTGAATCTTTCAGGGGTAAGCTGTTTATTATTAACCTTTACCTTTACTTTTATTAAAAGTGCTTTCCCATTCTGCTTTTATAACTAAACTTGAACTCTAACGATTTTTATTTTGTAACCAAAGATTCCCCCAAAATTAAATAGGTCAAAACGAAATTCACAGAACCAACTCGAAAACCATTAAAAATTCAGCTATCGTGAGCACCTCAGCAGGTGAAGGAGGGTCCATATATGCGTAAATGGAGTGGCGGTGGGCGGTGTGTGGAGTACTCACCATGTCGAAGCCCACCTCGTAGTGGGTGCCTCGCGTGTAGAGGACAGGCACCGCCTGGCGACGTGGCAGAATCTTTCCAGAGGACATTGTCCTGGTTTTTTTAAGCTAATTTCAAAAGAAAAGTTACAGGCTGCGCGGCGGCCACTGATACTCGCTTATCGCCGGGGAAAGCAATGAAAAGCTCTTTGCAATCGTTGCAAAACAAACACATAAAAAACCAAAAACTTGCGGATGATAATACGATAGGGTGTAATTAAAAAAAAAATACAAAGTGTGTTTTTAAGAGGCCAGCTGATTTGTTCTAGAGCGCTTGAAGGCAGAATTCAAACTGATTTGTTTTGTTTTGACGGCGACGGCGGCAAACGCAGCGCTGCGGCTACAACTACGTCGCTGCCGAAGTCGGCCGCAGCAGCGGCAGCAGCGCCAGCAGCGGCAGCGGTGGCTATATCGATTACGGCGGCTATTTTTTTAACCCATTAACAGCCAATAATACCGCGGGACACACGTCAGAATTGCTGATCCGAGTGAGTCGAATTGGTAACACCTTTAATTACGATGATGTCAAAGTTAATCGGATTTCTTACAGCCTTATGCTAATTTAAGTTGGATTAACTCATTTTCATTGATCAGCATGAACAGTAGCATCGATCTAGCCTTGCTTGTCAGTCTGTTTGAACTCTTGGATCTTATGAAAATTTGCTATCTTATACATTTATACGAATTTCAGTTGAACAACATAATTTTTACAGATCAGCATTAACAGCCACATTGATCTAGAACTGTCTGTCGGTCCATTTACACTCGTGAATTTTATAAAAAAAATACATAAAATATACAAATATATTTAAGCAACTTTCAGTTGGAAAACATAATATTAACCGATCAGCATCAACAGTTGCATTGATCTAGCATTTTTTTCAATTTGCTTAGATTTCGATTTATTGGCACATATCTTCCTAAAGCTACAAATTTGAAAACTTATAAATTAATGCGCTAGTCACAATGAGTTTATGATTTATTTTTCATATTTGACTTTAAAATAAATAAATAAAATAAAATAAATAAATAAAACTTAATCCTAAGTCGCTTTAATTAATTGTAATGTCTATAACAACAAATATAAAATAGTTCCTTACATTTTTATGAAATTTCGAGTGGGATTAAATAATTGTTACAGATCAAAAACAGACGCATCGATCTAGCCTTGTCTTTCAGTCTGTTTTAACTTCGAGGTAAGGTATCAGGGTAAGTGGTTTCGGTTAAGGTATTCTATAGTCGAGACACTCAGATACCACGTAAAACTATGTTCCAACTTAAGACTTTCAATAATGACATCATTTTGAAATAATTAGTTAATTGTAGAATGCTTTAACTATTTAATAAGTCATTATATTTATTAAATTAACAGATTTTAAGTTAAGTACTTCAAAATAATTAGAATCTAGATTTTTATCACATTATATTCAGGTAAGACCTAGGAAACACAATAAGTAAAGAGGTAGTTCTTTCATATATTGGAGAAAAAATTGGTTAAAAATGACCAACAAAGTTTGAAATTATGCTAAATATTTATTTTTAATTATTCAATTTTGTTTCCATGATAGAAGTTGTACATAACGAGTTTAATAATTATTTTTCCCATAAATAAAGGCTTGGAATGTGAGCCCCCTTTCCTTCACACTTTTATCATTCAAGGCGATAGAATTAGTAATGAAAGTAACTCATTTTATGGTGAAAGAATAGGGTACTATTATATATTGGTTTATCGAATTCTTGTCTCTTATGCATTGGGACATTCGGATATTAGAATGCTTTCGGCTGCTAAGTCAATTAGTCGGCGTCTAATAGGCTTTGCGACTTAATGGTTTTGTTGTATTTTTGTTACCCTCTTCTTTTGCGTATACGTAATATACATAAGTGCTAGAAATAACCAATACACTCACTCCCCTTTCCACCAACCAACTGACCATGAATATTTTGTGCTTTTTTATACCTTTGTTTGCGTGTTTGCAATATAAACACGTTTTTGTCGATTGTTTCACCGTTTTCTTTGAATTTATTGCCATTTAACTGGGTTGGATTTGGCGGGTTAAGCCGGCTGAGTTAACCCTTTTTTTCTGGTAAATTTCCACGCCAAATGAAAAGCGTGTGAAACTACAAATCTTCATTATTATTTATGTGCTTTAGATTGTTTTTCGGGCTAGTGGGTTTTAAGAATTTCCAGATAAATAAATGAATAAATTCAATTGATAATTGGATTACCTTTGTTTGCTGTCTTTTGTATTTTTTTTTTTTTGTATTTTGTTTATCTTCCGAGAGTTAAGCTTTCCAAGTCGCGATCGTTATGATGATGCCACAACTTTCTCAGTATCTTTTTGGCCCATTATTAGCATCACAATTAAATGTTTTTTTTACATTTTCATTTCGCGGCAAAAACACAGAACGACCAAATACCAAATATACGAATATCATTTGCCGATATTATATAAGTGAGAATACACATCATTAATCGATGGATAATTTCCCCGGACTGCAATCGATTCATCGAACACGGAGAGAGAGAGAGAGAGAGAGAGAGAGAGAGAGGAGCTGATCATCGCCGCGCAGCTTTCATTATTGAATCTGCATTAACTTTCGTTAGTCTGTGCTTTTTATTGTTGTTGTTTGGCTGGCGGCTAGAAAAATATATGCGACGCATTTCAATAATAATGAAAACAAAAGTTAAAACAAATAAAACGCTGGCCAGGGAAAAACAACCGCTAGCTAGCTACCTGGCTGGCCAGAGAGTGAGAGTGAACGAGAGATGCTGCTGCGAGCAGGTCGAACGGTGATTACAAGAAATGACATTTTACAGTTGCTTCTTCTGCGCCACACTCTCACCCGAGTGTGTGTGTGTGTGTGCGGAGCATGTGGACTTTGTGGTACCGTTAGCTGCGTGGCTAAGGAATGCAGCTATCGGAAATCGATTAATATGTAATATTGAATTTTTAAAGATGTACATATTTTGTCTGTAAAGTTGTTTCTTTTTTGTGGGTCGGTTATATAATTTGTATTATTAATGGTTATAAATAATAATCTTATACTATGTAAAAAACAAGTATAACAAGTTATCGATAACCATTTATCCCATTGTCAAGGCAGCCATCTATAGCGTGCTTTCTTGATTTTTACCTATTTCCTTATCAAGTGTACATATTTCTCTTATCAAAAACTAAGAAGGTCATATCTATAACTTAATTGAGGCTACAGATCTTCAGAAATTCCTACAAGCTTTAAGAGCAGAAAGAAACAAAAAGATAGGAGGGAGTTAAACAAAATAAATTTATTCTATACTTCTAAAAAGCGAAAATATAAAGATACTTCCATCTCCTGGTAACATTACTTATAAAATAGCTTTAAAATGATCAAAAAACACAAATAGCTTGGACCTTCGGAAACTTTAGGGTTATTATTTAAATCCTCAGGAGGTTTTTTGAAGAAACCCGCCAAAGTGTTAAAGAAAAAACTAGATCTATTAAATTTTGTGTATATAATTTTTCGTCTCGCTCTAATTAAATCTTTTAAAGTAATAAAACGCAAGTTTATAGATCATATTTCATACAAAAAAGTACTAAGTCGAGGGTTTTTCAAAAATTTATAATTATTAGCAACTGCAAAAAAAGATAAGACCTCGTTTTAAACTGATTCTACATCCGGAAAGGGTATATATCTATCGACCTGGAGTCGCCGTGTTACGCATTTCACCCGCGGGCTCGTAGGTCAAGAGCTTGTCATCGGCCATCGGCTGGTGTATATAAATTTTGACAAAAGAAAGACTTCGGCTTAAACCGATTTCGGCAAGGCGGCAACCATAAGCCACACGGCGATGAGCACTCGACGCGGCGACATGGCATGGAATGGAGCCCTTCTAGCGCGGCTGCTGCTGCTTCTGATTGAGTTGTCAGCGGTGCTGGGATTTGGCAACGAATACGTCCACATCAAGGTGCACGTGCCCAAGGAGGAGGCGGCCGTAGAGCCGGACCTGGGCGCCCACAAGGTGATCCACCACTACCACCACCATCCGCATCCTCATCAGCTGCTAAGGACGCGACCCAGGCCCCGACCCAAGCCCAGTCCCCTGCTGGAGAGCGTAATCCTCTCGGATCTGGACAAGCCGCTGCACATGAGCGAGCATGCGGACTACTTGAACCACGCCAAGGAGCTGGCAGACCATCTCACGGAGGCGTTTGCCAAAAAGCCACAGCCGGCGGCTCCTCCGCCGCCGCCCAAGAAGAAGGTGAACACGTACACCATAATCGAGGAGCAGCACCGGCCGCATGGCTACGACTACGAGGATCACCCAGAGCACAGTGTGGAGACCTATCGCGTGATTGAGTCGCGGCCCAAGCAGCACCAGCACCAGCATCAGCATCACCACCACACCGAGGAGGAGGACGAGGATGTGGGCTATCACTATCCGGCGGCGAAGCAGCATCACCATGGACTGCACCATGGCATTGGCGCCTATGCAGAACCGGCGCCCGTCGAGGAGCATGTCGAGCAGGAGCCCGACCAGGGCTACCACTACTCGCCGCCCAGCCAGGCCTACATCCCGCCGCCCAACCACAGCCACGCCCACCGCAGCTCCAAGGCGAACCGAGCTCCGGCCTATACGCTTGAAGCACCCGAGGAGGCCGCCTCCTACGGCTACGACTACTCCAGACAAGCAGCAGCAGCCACAGGTGGCGGCAGCAGTAGCAGCGACTTCCGTCCCTCTGTCCAGGTGCCGAGCAGCGATGCCTACGGCGATGAGGAGGAGCAGCCGCTGGAAACGTACGGAGCGCCGCCGCTACCTCCCACGCGACGTCGCCGGCCATCTCTCGTGGACTGGCCGGACTCCACGGGCTTCGGCGGCAGTGCCTCGGCGGATACGTACAGTGGCGTCGACAGCTATAATGTGGGGCACGTCCAGGGCTACGGTTCCAGTGGCTATCAATACCACGGGCCCTATCTGTAGGTGCTGTGGAGCTCTAGGCCTAATCTAAGATCTATTTATTGCTTTTTTTTTTCAACCCCCCCCTTAGTTCCGTAAGTTGATCCAATCAGAAAATTATAAATAAACAAAAGTGAGGCACACACTGAAAGAAATGCTCGCAGTTTACTGATAAAAATAAGATTAAAGAAACCAATAACCGAGTATTCAAATAGGATTTGAGTCGTTAAAATATTTGAACTTGAGTTGCTAATGTAATGAGCTAATGAGATTATTACGAGATTATTACTGCTTATATAAATTGACAAATTAGCGAATGTAATCATTTATGTTCTTGATTCGAACATTAAATTCCGGTTCACTTACAAAAGTACTTAATTAACTGTCATTATCAGGCAGCTATAAAAGCTCTCATAGCTAAAAAATGGTAAACAATTCGGACATTAAAAACGTCCAAGTAGGTGGCTAGTGAAAGGCAGGTTTATCCTGGCATTATCTCTTGAGAATTTAATTTGATTTCGGCTTTGTGGCTTTCATACTTTCCAGCTTATTAACCAAAGGACATGCCGGTTTTTCCAATTAATATTCCAATGTTTCAGATCACATTTAAAATTTTTTTTTTCAGAATTATATTTTTTTCCTTATTTTCTGGTTACCTCTATTGCCTGTTTATTAACCGAAGGTTAGCCGATTTATCCTCATTATTAATTTAATGTTTCAGATTATATTTAGCATATTTTTTGAGCATTTTATTTGAATTTATTTTCTGGTTGTCTCATTCGGCGGTTTACTAACCGAAAGCTAAATGAGATAGGAAACTGAGTGACTTTGAATCACGAAAATCCCATTATCAGGGAAAGACGTTATCAACAAAGTTCCCTCAATTTAAGATCGATTTGAGAGCTAACCAGGGTTCCTTCGGAATTCTTAAATTATTTTTCACCATGTTTTCGGTTGACAAAAGCATAAAAGACCGATAAAGCGTTAATAAAGAAGTCACTTAGGCTAATAAAATTGTGTTGGCTGCTCGGTAAGCCGTTGGAGATCTAACCCAAGGAATAAGGAAGAGGCAAACATATTCAGCAGGCAGCCGGCAGTAGTACACGATGAGCGGCCGCTTGGGCCAGGTCCTGCAGTTTCACCTGCGTCTATACCAGATGCTGGGATTCCATGGCATTCCGCTGCCGGGTGATAAGAGCCCGGGCCGCATCAGGCGGCGCTTGCGGGTCTGGAGTCTGTTCCTGCTGCTTTCCCTGAGTGCCCTGATCCTGGTGTGCCTGACCAGTGGCGATGAGTTCCTCTACCAGGGCGACATGTTCGGCTGCGTCAACGATGCCCTTAAGTACGTCTTCACCGAGCTGGCCATGCTGGCCATTTACCTGGAAACCCTGTACAGCCAGCGGCACCTGGTCCACTTCTGGTGGCCAAGCTGACCCACAGGGTGGGCGCTGATACTCTGAGGAACGAGCTCCGCCAGTACCGTCGCTACCTGATCTGTCTCTATTGCATGATCCTGTTCGAACTGCTGCCTGTGGCAGGTGCAGCCACCGACCCGCCACCTGGCTCTGTTCTGGAGTGCCTACGAGCCGCTGGTCTGCCTCACCTACATGCGGAATGTGCAGTTCGTGCTCCACATGGAGTTGCTGCGGGAGCAGCTGGCGCACTTGGGGCGGGAAATGGGCCTGCTGGCGCAGTACTCGAAGTTTGCAAGTGAGACGGGTTGGAGCTTTCCCGGCTTTGAGGTGTTCCTGCGGCGCAGTCTGCTCAAGAAGCAGCGGACCTACAGCGATGTCTACGACATGTACAGGTGTTTCCAGGAGGCCTTCAACTTCTCCATCCTGGCGGTGCTGCTAACGATAAATATCCACATTGCCGTCGATTGCTACTTCATGTACTACACCATCTATAATAATATAGCCAATATGGGTGAGTCTCGTCGCTACGAAGGAATATTAATTACTTGGATTTTTCATTCCTAGATTACGTTTTAATCCTGCCCGCTTTGCTGGAGGTTCCCGCCTTTATCTATGCCTCGCAGAGCTGCATGGTAATCGTGCCAAGGATTGCCCATCAGCTGCATAATATAGTCACCGATTCGGGGTGCTGCAGCTTTTCGGATCTCTCCCTGCAGGTCCACCTAGGCTCAAACTTCCTTATTACCCCTTCTAACATTTTGAAAAATCAAAAAAAAAAAAAAAATTTGATATTTTTCAATATTTTGGTTTTAAATGCTTGCAATTTTAATGACAAATGACAAATTTAATGAAAATACACGACTTTTTGCTTTAACTCCCTTTTTTGGCTATAAGAGGAGCTTAAGAAGACCTTAAATTTTCACAATAATTTTTTTTTTTTTAAATGAAAATTTTTTGGAAAAATCTAAGACAAATATAGTCATAACTAAGCTAAAACAGCCTTAATTTCAATTCGGAAAGCTGTTCGATGTTAGGTTTTATAAAAACAATAAATCTGCATACTCAGTTTAAAAATTTAAACAAATAAATATTTTGCCAATTTTTGACAAATTTTATGAACCCCGACCTTCTAAAATTATGAAAAAAAAAAAAAAAAATTTCTGATATTTTTCAATATTTTGGTTTTAAATGGTTGCAATTTTAATGACGAATCCGAAAATACACGCCTTTTTGCTATCACTCCCTTTTTGGCTAGAAGAGGAGCTTGGGAAAACCTTCAATTTTCACAATAATTTTTTTTTTTTTATTTAAATTAAAAAAAAAATTTTTTTTTTTTAATTTAAGACAAATATAGTCATAACTAAGCTAAAACAGCCTTAATTTCAATTCGGAAAGCTGTTCTATGTTAGGTTTTATGAAAACAATAAATCTGTATACTCAGTTTAAAAATTTAAACAAATAAATATTTTGCCCATTTTTGACAAATTTTATGAACCCCGACCTTCTAAAATTATGAAAAATCAAAAAAAAAAATTTTTTTCTGATACTTTTCAATATTTTGGTTTTAAATGGTTGCAATTTTAATGACGAATCCGAAAATACACGCCTTTTTGCTATCACTCCCTTTTTGGCTAGAAGAGGAGCTTGGGAAAACCTTCAATTTTCACAATAATTTTTTTTTTAATTTAAATTAAAAAAAAAAATTTTTTTATTAAATTTAAGACAAATATAGTCATAACTAAGCTAAAACAGCCTTAATTTCAATTCGGAAAGCTGTTCTATGTTAGGTTTAATGAAAACAATAAATCTGTATACTCAGTTTAAAAATTTAAACAAATAAATATTTTGCCCATTTTTGACAAATTTTATGAGCCCCGACCTTCTAAAATTATGAAAAATAAAAAAAAAAATTGTTCTGATACTTTTCAATATTTTGGTTTTAAATGGTTGCAATTTTAATAACGAATCCGAAAATACACGCCTTTTTGCTATCACTCCCTTTTTGGCTAGAAGAAGAGCTTGAGAAAACCTTAAATTTTAACAAAACTTTTTTTTTTTTAAATGAAAATTTTTTAGAAAAATCTGAGACAAATATAGTCATAACTAAGCTAAAACAGCCTTAATTTCAATTCGGAAAGCTGTTCTATGTTAGGTTTTATGAAAACAATAAATCTGCATACTCAGTTTAAAAATTTAAACAAATAAATATTTTGCCAATTTTTGACAAGTTTTATGAACCCCGACCTTCTAAAATTATGAAAAATCAAAAAAAAAATTTTTTTCTGATACTTTTCAATATTTTGGTTTTAAATGGTTGCAATTTTAATGACGAATCCGAAAATACACGCCTTTTTGATATCACTCCCTTTTTGGCTAGAAGAGGAGCTTGAGAAAACGTTAAATTTTTACATTAATTAATTATATTTTTTAAATGAAATTTTTTTGGAAAAATCTAAGACAAATATAGTCATAACTAAGCTAAAACAGCCTTAATTTCAATTTGGAAAGCTGTTCTATCAGGCAGGCTCCGGTTTTCACTTTCACAAGATTCTTTCGTTTTCGTTTTCGAAAACGAAAATCGGTGCTCCCGTTTTCACTTTCACAAGACTTTTTCGTTTTCAAAAACGGGCAAGTTTGTCTTGTCGAAATGAAAAGTAAATGCCTTTTTCTACATCAAATCGGTTCTTAATTGCAAAAGGAAAAAAATAGTTGACTTGTTGGTCTATTGATGTTTGTTTCACACCATCAGTGGATCAATCTAGTTCGTAATTACTTTATAAAGAATTATTTTCTGACCCCACCTCGAATTCGCAAAAAAAATATTTGCTGTCGGCAACGACAACTTTCGTTTTGGTTGCCAGTGCTGCCGTACTGTTGGTGGAACCAAACAATCTGGTCGAAATGCTTGTAAAATTAAAAGTAGGGCATTAATTATATTCAAAGAAGATAAGAAAGGTTTTAATAAATAAAACAGTTTAATTTTATTGTTTAAATGGTACTTTTACCATTTAAAAAAGGTATAAAATTTCCTGTTTAAAGAGTGGCAGCGCTCTGGGACCGATAAATAAACAATTTCTGCATTTATTTGGGTTTAAAACAATCAATTAAAAAAAGTAAAGGCATTGAAACATTCCGTTTACTTCTCAAAACGTCCAAGTCAACTGTTTGAGCAATAAAAATAATTAAATATTTCGATAACAAAACGATGACAAAAAGTTTGTGAAAACCGGAGCACCTAAAAACGAAAATGTACGATTTTGGTTTAAAACGAAAACGAAAAACAAAAGTGAAAACCGGAGCCTGCCTGTATGTTAGGTTTTATGAAAACAATAAATCTGCATACTCAGTTTAAAAATTTAAACAAATAAATATTTTGCCAATTTTTGACAAATTTTATGAACCCCGACCTTCTAAAATGTGAAAAATAAAAAAAAATTTTTTTTGATACTTTTTAATATTTTGGTTTTAAATGGTTGCAATTTTAATGACGAATCCGAAAATACACGCCTTTTTGCTATCACCCCCTTTTTGGCTAGAAGAGGGCTTGAGAAAACCTTAAATTTTCACAAATTTTTTTTTTTTTTTTAAATGAAATTTTTTTGGAAAAATCAAAGACAAATATAGTCATAACCATGATACAATTATAGAAGGTAGTCTCGTCGGAAAAATAAGGCCCTCGTTCGGAACAATAAGGCCCTAGTTCGGCTGTCAAAGTTCGTGTGAGAGAAACGAATGTATACGGCAATAGAAAATGTGTATTATCCCTTATATGGTGTTTGGGGTTAAAACTGGCCTATTATAATAATAAGTTAGAGCTTTTTCATTGTAATTTAAATTTTAATTTGCGAGCTCTATTTTGCATAGCTTAATTTTGAACTGCTGGTTCCGGCTCTGCTTTTCTTTCCGAAACAGCATCATTGTTTAGTCGCCTTCTCTTGAAAGTCGTCCCCTTATTGGTTGTCGACTTCCACTGTGAAGCAGGCTGCACTCCAAAATTTGCTCCCACAACGTTCTCTTTTCCAAACATTTCGGGGCATTTATAAAATTTGCGCTTTGGACGTGTTTGCGACAAAAATTGCAAAAAAAAACATTTTTTTTGTTTTACTTAAGGGTTAATGAAAGATTTTAAAATCTGTACACACAGAGCCTTTTACGTCAACGAGCAAACACGAAGTGTTCGATAAGGCCCTACACCCGAACGCTAAACACACGACGAGACTACCTTCTATAATTATATCATGGTCATAACTAAGCTAAAACAGCCTTAATTTAAATTCGGAAAGCTGTTCTATGTTAGGTTTTATGAAAACAATTAATCTGCACACTCAGTTTAAAAATTTAAACAAATAAATATTTTGCCAATTTTTGACAAATTTTATGAACGCCGACCTTCTAACATTTTGAAAAATCACTCCATTTTTGGCTAGAAGAGGAGCTTGAGAAATCCTTAAATTTTCACAATAATTTTTTTTTTTTTTTAATGCAATTTTTTTGGAAAAATGTAAGACAAATATAGTCATAACTAAGCTAAAACAGCCTTAATTTCAATTCGGAAAGCTGTTCTATGTTAGGTTTTATGAAAACAATAAATCTGCATACTCAGTTTAAAAATTTAAACAAATAAATATTTTGCAAATTTTTGACAAATTTTATGAACCCCGACCTTCTAAAATTATGAAAAATCAAAAAAAAAAAAATTCTGATATTTTTCAATATTTTTGTCTTAAATGGTTGCAATTTTAATGACGAATCCGAAAATACACNCCTTTTTGATATCACTCCCTTTTTGGCTAGAAGAGGAGCTTGAGAAAACGTTAAATTTTTACAATATATTTATTTT
>VNJW01006674.1:0-21088 GCA_008042615.1 Drosophila auraria
CCGAAATAGGCCCGTTAAAGCCCGAAAACAATTTTGATTTGCTCGCGCTACTTTTCTCGACAAATATTTGACCTATCTAGCAGCTCCTGGCACACATATTTTAGAATTCTGGAAAAATGCAAGGGACTTAAAATACCTTACCAAATAAGCTCGGACCATTCTGGCTATTCCCGCCAGTTCGCCTAAGAGCGAAAGCCTTTTTTTAACATCGGGCCATGTTTTAAATACAAAAGTGCTAAAAAGCACAAATTTAGAAAAAATTTTATTTTTAAATAAAAATATGACATAGTTTTTTTTATGAAATACATATCAACATTCATGTATGTATTCCTTAATAAATATGTACTTATATATATCTATAAATTGCATGCCTTTTAAAATTCCTTATATGTGTAAATAAATTTCGTGCCGGGCCGGGCCGGGCCCGGGCCTTGGTAAAAAAGTTTCGTGTTGGGCCGGGCCGGGCCTCTCAAAAATGAATTCGTGTTCGTGCGGGTCCGGGCCTCAAAATACAGGCCCGCGCCCACCTCTAGTTTAGAGTAAAATATATCGTATACCACAAATTATGAAAATTCTTTCACTAGCAAAAAACTTACTTCAAGTAACTTGGGTTCAGGGGCAGCTACCTTAGCAAGACTTGGTATAGGGCCTCGAATTAGAGTAAAATATATCATATACCGAAAATAATATAATTCCCTACATTAGCAAAAAAGTTGCCTCAAGTAACTTGGGTTCAGGGGCAGCTATCTTGGCAAGACTTTGTAAGGGTCTCGGTTTAGAGTAAAATATATCGTATACCAAAAATTATGAAAATTCCTTCACTAGCAAAAAACTTACCTTAAGTAACTTGGGTTCAGCGGCATCTATTTTTGCAAAACTTGGTATAGAGCCTCGGTTAAGAGTAACATATATCATATACCAAAGTATATATACATATTTCTCTCTTAAAAAAATGCAATAACTTAAATCCAAAGTATACTATTTTTCCTCAGCAGCTATCGCTCTTTAAATTGGTACTCAATAACGACTGAGAGTTCTCTCCAGCAAGCCCATCTTATCTCGAGAGACCCTTGTTCGAAAGACTTCGCTCAGACAAGGCACTGTTTAGGTGTACAAACTATTATTTATTATTTTTCTTAGATGCCCGCAGTGAAAACATTGGACATGAGGCTATTTTAAGTAACTTGGTCTACTCGTCACAGCCTCTCGGGGCACTAGGCAGCTGTAAAGGCTTAAGAGGTCCGGTCCTTGATTGGCGCCTGGCCAGGGACTCGGACTCGGACTCGGACTCGAGTTCCCTAGAAGACGACGACACAAATTTTGCGCTTAAGCAAATATAAACAAATATTTGTGGGTAAAAACAAACCGCAGACGTGGATGATTCCGCCGGCCCTAAGGCCTGTTGGTCATAGAATAACAAATCGTTTGTATGCCCTGTGGACCGAGCAGGAACACGTGCCCGTCCCCGTGCCCACTTATTATATTTTCGTTGGACTCCGACGTCCGAGACCGGAGATCCGAGTTCCGAACTTCCAACTCCTTCGCCATTCGCCATTCATGCTGGAAAAACAAAAACGCAACGTCAAGCCTTGGCTGGATTTTGAGGGCCTTTTCCCCGACATAAAGTTGCAATATGTTGTGTATTAGGAGTCAGAGCAAGGCCCATTCTAGATCCAGACCTCGATCCCCGATCCCCTAGGCCCGATCCCATTCAGGATCGACGCACGCGAGCGGCGACGCCCCCTCGAGATTAATGAGGATGTGCGGCGTTTGTTTACTCTGCTATAGCGACGCATATTCCCGAGTCCCGAGTCCTGATTCCAGCCTCGAATCCTTTCACTGGACATGGGCCTGAGCCACATGTGTTCGTTTTCCAGCTGCTGACCACACTGGACACTGGACACTGGACACTGAGCGGTGACTGCTCATTAGGCAGCCTTCCACTTAAGCATGAGTTGGCTCTTTTTGCATCTTTGATAGATTAACCCAGAAGAACCAGCAGCCAACAATGGGAGTTGGCTCGTGTGTATGCCTCCAGCAACTCGCTTCTGCCTTTGGATGTGGTCTTAGGCGAGTTGGGGACATGTTATGACTCAAGTTCAAAGCGATGTGACGATGTAGTACGAAAGTATCTCATCCAACTCGGGATCTGTTGGACTTAGCTTAGCGGGACTTGGAATGGGACCTGGATTAAGGGTAAAATATATCTTTTACCAAAAATAATGTAAATCCTACCACTCGATAAAAACTTACCTTATTTTAGTTGGGATCTGTTGGAGCTATCTTAGCGGAACTTGGTATAGAACGTCGATTTAGAGTAAAATATTTCGTATACCAAAATTAAAGCTAATCCCTACATTTGGAAACAAGTAACTTGGGATCTGCAACAACTACCTAAGCTGGACTTGGTATATAGTTCCGATTAAAGGTAAAATACAACATATACCAAAATTAATGTTAATCCTTGCACCAGATATATACTTAACTCAAGTAACTTGGTCTCTGCAGCAGCTACCTAAGCATGACTTGGTATATAGTTCCGATTTGGAGTATAATATGTCGTATACCAAAATTAAAGTAAATTCCTACACTAGAAATAAACTTACCTTATGTAACTTGGTATCTGCAGCAGCTACCTAAGCAGGACTTGGTACAGAGTCCTAATTCAGGCTGAATTATATCATATACCAAAATTAGTCTAAATTCCTACACTAATAAAAAACTTGCCTCAAGTACCTTGGGACGTATAAGAGTTACCTTAGCAGAACTTGATATATGAGCACGATTAAGAGTTAAATATGGCATACACCAAAAGTAATGTAAATCCTTGCAGTTGATAAAAACTTGCCTCATGTAACTTGGGTTTGACAGCAGCTATCTAAGCAGAACTTGGTATATAGTCCTGATTTGGAGTTAAATATGTTGTATACCAAAATTAAAGTAAATCCCTACATTAGTTAAAAACTTGCCTCAAGTATCTCGGGATCTGCCACAGCTACCTTAATAAAATTTGATATAAGAGCACGATTAAGAGTAAAATATATCATATACCAAAATTAATGAAAATCCCTACACTGGCAGAAAACTTGCCTCAAGTAACTTGGGATCAGCCACAGCTAGCTTACTTCCCTTTTGTGCAAGTCTTTCAATAAGTGTTAAAAATACTGTATACCAAAAATCAATTTAATCACCCCACCGGGGGCTAAGTTATCCCTACTAACTCGGTCTGTGCTAAAGCCAGGAATATGAAACTTCGAGTGCAGTAAAGGCCTCTACAAAATAATATAATATACCAATTTTAGAACCTTTGCATTCGTATTGCTGGCTCTCCCTTCGAGCATAACCCAAAATCGATTCGTTTGCCACACTCCAAGAGAAAGGATCAAGCTAGGATTCGTGGTACTCTGGGGAACTTTCCTCCAGCAGTTCCTTTGAATCGTTGCCAGCCAACAATTAGTCGTGTGGCTCGTGTACCGAAACAATTCCACAGCCAGAGGTCCCTGGCTGTTAGTCCTTAGTCCTCAGGCCTCTCTCCTAATTATGCGTCGAAAAATTGAGCGCCTCAAATTACACGCCGGACAAAAACGCAACATGAGCCGGAGAAATGGGAAATGGTGATCCTGGTAATGGAGTTGAAAATGCAAATTCCCTTCCAAATGCCAGTCGAGTTAATTAATCACGGCAACTCCTTGTGGCAAATTGTATGCAAGATGCAAGAGATCGACCGGAACCGAGGATCATTAGGAGTCCCGAGGAGTCTAAGATGGCGTGGCATATGTGAGTGGAAAACCCTGGCTAATGGCCTCCGCTGACAGGCGAAACAATAAGTGCGCCATATATAGAAGATGATATAGTCTGGCTTTTTTTCCAGAGGGATCTCTTTGGGTCAGTTACCAGTTCCCAGTTCCCAGTTCCCAGCAGCGAAACTCTTTTCTCTCCGCTCCACTGATCTCTATTTGGCAAACAGAGCCCCGATATTGACAAAAAGATAATCGAAGGGTAAGACAGGAAGTGATCTGCCTTCGCTTCCACTTGTCTGGCCACAAATTCGAGGTCGGCTGACCAGATAATCTTATAATATTGAGATGCCACTTCCTCTCGGGTTTCCTCTTCAAAAAAAAAAAGTATATCAATGACAAAGGTCCGAGATGGAGAGGGAGTAGGAGTAGGAGTCGGGGCAGGTGAGCCAGAATCGATTTAGTAGGAGAGGAGGAGATATTTGGCCTAATTCCGGGCACCCCAATAAATGTGTCAACGCGCCAAATTGATGAATGGAGCACAGCTTCTCCTTCTCCCCCAAAAATCCACCCCTGCTGGGCCAGAAATAAACCAAAGAAGGGTTGAGGTTGAGACAGACAGCAGTTGAAGGAAATTGCCAAAAGTGACCGCAAAAATCCCACCGAGCAACCACTTGTAATCAACCCACAGGCAGGCCGGCCATCCCCCAGTCCAGTCCAGTCCAGTCCAGTCTTTGTTATCATTAAGCAACCGCTAGCGAAGGCAATCCCAACCCGAATCCGAGACCCAGACCGAGAACCCTTTCATTTGCGATAATGAAAGTGCCCCCGATGATGCTGTCTGTCGCCTGCTATTTATTTATTAAATGCAAGACTCTCCCTTTCGCTGGACAATGGACTCGGGGTCAGCTGGCACAGCTGTCACATTTTCCCTAAGCCCATCTCTGGGCCCCGTCACCCACTATCCCGGACTCCCTCGTCTGCTCCCTGTCTCTGGCTTTAATGAAGTTGCCGGGGATTCATTGCACGAAAACCAGTTTCCCATTTAGGATTTACAGACACAACACACACAAAATGAAGTTGCCCCTCGGTGGTGGTTTCTCACACTCCACTCCAGCTGTGGCTTCAGCCTCTGATTGGTTGCTGCTCCTGCTCCGCTTCCCTTCTTGCGAGTCCTTGGCGGAGTTTTCGGTAGAGAGTTTACGATGTATCCCTGGATGATGCCACTATATCGCCGCCCAAAATGGCGCAATCCCAGGCAATGGAGGATATCACGTAATATGGCAAGGCGGGATTAAAAGGTGTCTAGAAAATGCCTATTATTTGTTGATTAAAATATCTTAAATTGTTGTATAATCTTCGATAATTATTGACTTTATTTTTGAGTTCTTTTAATAATAATAAATAAATATATTTTATTAAGAATAAGAGAATATATTTTAATAGTATTATTTTAATATAGTTTTTATCACCCTAAAAACTCTTTGGCATCTAAGGGAACTTCCTGCTTTCTTAGGTATCTTCCATAAAATTATAAAGTTTTAAAATATATCATATAATGTATACCTTGGATCATTAGTTATTATTAAACTGTTATTTATTAGAGGTAAATATCATAAAATACTGGGGAGATATAAGATGAAGAACCTTAATTCATTGAAGAACCTACAATATGCATTTAGATCTATATTAGTGGGAATTTTCCTAATAAAATATTTGTATCTTATGATTTTGCTTTGTAAAATATTCAAACACAACTCCTTACCTTAAACGTAGATATTCTAAATTATTTCCCATCCTATTTTAGGATATTATATATCACACATATTTAAATTATATTCCAAATCTCCTGAAGATGCAATGCAGGAACTTTCCTTTCTTGGTTTAGGCTTTGATACGAAAGCAAAATATTATTATTATACAATAAATACTTGTAAAATATATATTTACAAAGGGACTCTAAAATATTATTCGTTAATATTATTCCTTTGTAGTTTTAAATATAATATACATACAATAATATACAATATATATTTATATTAAACAACTTTATAGAAATTATATGTAGGTTCTCTTTGTGGCATTGAGATACATCTTCCTGACAGAAATAACTAATAATTAAACGCATTAATATCTCTCTCAATGTAATATACATTATACATATTTAAAACCATAAAAAAATAATAATAAATAACAGAAATGACTGAAGTTATTTTGAACTTAAAATAAAATCCCAAAACTGCCATTTTTACCACCTTCAACCTCTTAACCTTGGCTCTGTGAAATCTCACTGGACAAATCTCGCTTAACTTTGTCAGTTAGCCAGGTTGAAGTCACTCGCAACCTCAGCTTAAAGATCCCGCAGAGATCTCTCTCTCTCTCTCGGATTACGCGGCCCGGGCTACGCAATATTATGCGAGATTAACTTGAGGCCGCCAGATAGTCAGGCTTAGTCCCTCAGTGGTTACCTGCCTTAGTCACCTGTCGGATCAGGCCCGAGAGCTTCGCCAAATATTTATGTAGCCCTTCCCGGAACGAAGCCAGAGAAAAAACTGAACTGCACTTTTGCAGATGAAAATGAAAATTATGAAATGATATGCGAGCGAGTCTAAACCATAATTTTGCGGGAAACGCAGGACAATAGCCTCTCAAAAGGCAAAAATGGGAAGTGGAAAATGGAAAATGACAAACGGCAAATGGCACATTTTTGCCACCTACAAAACTCGGCTCACAAAAGGCTTAAACCGCTTAAAGACCGTTTAATCTCATGGATTTCTCAGCTCTGCTGTGTCGTTTTTAGTTTCATGTGAAAAAACTGGAGACGAGACTCGGAAATTGGCAAGCCAAAAGGCAAATCTCGAGGAGATCGAACGGGAACGGAAGAGCGGATACAATGGGCGTGGCCCAGGCCGGGTTAAGTGCTCATATTACGAGCTGGCCAGGAGTGACTCCTGGTGGCAAGGAATACGAAAAAAAAAAAGAGTTAGGCGGAACCGAGGGGGCTTAGGACGCCTACGCCTGGATTTCCCTTTATTTCGATTGTATCTGGACAGCATCCGTTCCGGCCGAGAGAGATCCTGCTGCAGGGAGAGATCGAGAGATGGTGCGAACTGACAATTGTCACAATTACTGGGACATAAACCGCTGCAATGCCATTTTGACAGCACTTATTGTCCTGGGCCCACAATATGGGAACGGCAACGGGAATTGGAACCGTTGATCGGGGATCTGGAGGTCCAAGGTGCCATTCTAACGGGGTTTCGTAGGCGGCTTTGCCTCGGAATCGAAACAATATGACAAAGGTGCTGAAAGGATGCGAGTGAAAGGACGCCAAACAAAAGGTGTGAAAAATTCAAGAGCCGCTTGATAGATTGAGTCCGGGGCTGGGGCTGGCAACTCTTTTTATGTGGGTTTGCCCATCACTTTGATTAACTCTGGGATTCCCGAATCCGGACTCCGGACTCCGGTATCTAACGGTTCCACGCCCGTCTCACAATGGAAGATGGCAGCTAATCAACAGTAAAATGCATAAAATTAAGTGAGCAATGAAGGGGGATTACTGGGAATGAGGGTCGGCTCGTTCCCGTTCCCTTTCCTATTCCCGAGTTATTAGAAATGTTTCAAAATTTCCAAACATAACTGTACAGGAAGAGAGTGAGGGAGAAGAGAGTGTGGGACACTGAGGGAACCTAGGACAATGGCCTAAACGTTGACAGTTCATCAAATCGAATGATGCATGCAAAATGAAGATTCCAACGGTGGCGAATACCCCGCAATATATGTAGAAAGATACGAAATGTATAGATAGGCACTGAGAAAAATAAACCTAGAACTCTTGAGGGTACAAATTAATAAATAAACATTAAATTAATTAAATTAAATTAAAATAAAATGAATTAAATAATATTTAAACATTGAATAAAAATATTTAAAGAGGCTAGGACATTTTAAAGAGACTACAAAACCCTTTCTGGTTTAGTATTTACAAGAAACCCTTATTAGTCATGTTTTTGGCTATAAATTACCCTCTTTTAATATGGTTTTTACCCTTAGCAGTCCTGTTCTTGGCTATAAATTATCCCCCTTTTAATATAGCTTCACTCTCTATTAATATCATATTTTTTTTCAGTGCCTTGATATCCCACACACAGTTACAGTTACAATCGCAGTCGCAGTGTTCCTCTGATCATCCATGAAATGTGGCTTTTCTTTTGGATTGTTTTCCTTCCTGGACTGGCCTTCGTCTTCGTCTTGTGTGCGTTGGGCGTTGACAAGGACACACCCCTCATTCCTCATTCCTTCGTCCTCAATCCTTATTTCTCTCGGACTCCTCATCGCTCATCGCAGGATCCTCTCCTGCACAAACAGTTACAATGCGAGTGGCGTAAGGAAGTAGCAAGTTAGTTTTGCCCATTTAAATGGCACTCAGCCATTGAGGTCTTTGTGCGGCGATTTGACGAGCATTATTCGATTGTTGTGTGGGGTCTTACTCTGCCCTCTACTCTCACTATTTGCTAGATCGATCACCCTAACCTTGGATCAGAGCCCTGAACTCTGGCCTTATCTCCCACGCCCCCACAAACAACTCTTTATTCTGGGCACACACAGAGAGACACAAATGAGACTGGGATCTGTGTTTGTTTTAAGTGTAATTATTTGAGTGTAAGTTTGATTATTTATTTTTGGGTGATAGTGAGAGGTGAACTTTGTTTGGGTCAGACACAGCGACGCTGTAGTTGGTGTGATTTTTAGCAATTAATATTCGTAACAGTGCTTACTTAGGGGATTCATTTTAATTACTTCTTTTTAGTGACCTTGTTTATTTTACTTACTTCAGTTCCCTTCTCTGTCTCTTTAGTGAATATGTTCATTTTAATAATACAGTCTTTTTATAAATATGTTAATTTTACTTACTCTTTGATGAACATGTTCATTTCACTCGCTCTTGGGTGAATATAATAATTTGTCCTGCTCCTTCTCTTTGATGAACGTATTCACTTCAATTGCTCTTTCTCTGGAGTTCATTTCTCTTTCTCTGTACTGAATATGTTCATTTTACTTACTCATTGTTTTTTGGGAATATGATCATTATACTTATTTTTTAATACATTTTCATATTTGATTCATTCTTTAGTGAATACATTCATTTTACTGACTACTTGTACATATATAAGGAATGTGTTCATTTCTCTCGTTCATTTTCCCATTCTTTTCAGTGAACATGTTTATTTTGATTACTCTTAAGTAAGCATGCTTACTAATTCCTACTCTTGAGGGATTAAATATGTCTTTAACTTACTTTTTCTCTTAAGTGAACACGAGTTCATTTTACTCGCTCTTTAGTGAACATGTTCATTTTTCTCTCTCCTTAGTTCACGAGTTCATTTCCCTGAAGAGGCAATGTAAGTAGAATGAACTTATTTTCTCTTTAGTGAACATGTTCATTTTGCTTACTTGCATTAATATATTCATTTTACTCATCTGTAATTACTCGTTCTCTCGAGGAGTTCATTTCCCTGAAGAGGCAATGTAACTAGAATGAACATATTGTCTCTTCAGTGAACTTGTTCATTTCCCTCGCTCTTTGGTAAACATGTTCATTCTAATATATTCATTTTACTCAATTTAAAGACAACATTCTTTTCGCCAACTCTTTCCCTAGAGGAAACATGTTCATTTTCCTAATTCCTTCTCTTCAGTGAACTTGTTCATTTCCCTCGCTTTTCAGTAAACATTTTAATTTCCTTTGCCAAAGTGAGCAACTCTTTCCAGTTTCCTCTCCCTCCCGTAATACCGAAGACCCACCATTAACCATTAGAGAAGATAATGCCCGCGAGACAAACTAATCCCGCTGGCAGCCTGGCCAAATGTCCTCTACTGTTTACTCTACAATTCGTAATCAAAACCACACTAATTGGCATAGTAATGCAATACTGGTCGGTCTGCACCTTCAGAATATCCTCGAATATCGAGAGATCGAGGATATGGAGATGGAGATAAGCACGCTTCGCTGCTCGCTGGCCATGAATGAAGAGGGAAGAGGGCAGAGGGATCTCTGGATCCGGATCCTGTCTCAATTAAGGAGATGCCATAATTGAGCAGCCCCTGGTCGGGGCTCTCAGTTTTTGGGATTTGGCCATAGGATAACAATTAGCAAAAGGATTTGACGACGGAAGCTGCCGCCATTGTGCGTCGCTCCTCTCGTACTTAACTTGTGTCTTTTTGGTCTTTTTAGTCCTGGCTGTGCACTTCCGTTTGCGGAAGTGGCTAATACCTGTTCCTGGCCTGTTCCTGGCTACGGCTACGGCTACTGCTTGGCCATTATCCGCTGCAAGTGTGCACTTTGCATATGGCAGGGAAAATGTGAAATGAAAACAAACAAGAGATCCTAGCAGCAGACCCTTAAACCCCGATCCTGGTTAGTCTTTTTTGCCTTTGTCTGCAAGGTCCTCGAGGAGCACGGAGCCCGAGGAGCACGTGTAATCCCCGCTCACTTCCTTGACGACTACTTACTTCCTCATTAGGCTGTGGCAGAGTCGGGACACTTCAGCCGAATTGCCTGATAGGCTTAGCCAGGCATCCGTCCCAGGGTCCGAGTACCAAAATCTAATCATATTCAAAATATTCATAATATGAGTAGTATTTAAGGCTAATCTTATTTCAAGAGGGAGCTCTTCAATGAGAATTTATTTTAAATATTTGAAACTTTAATTAAAACTTAGGTTTTTGTATTTTAAGGGATTTAAGGGATTTAATTTCTATTAAAAACATAAATAACAATAATCAAATTTAAGATTTTGTATGAAAAGTAGTACTTGAGAGATGGAAAGTATATTTCGTCTCCCTTCTGCATTGAAAATTTATATTAAATGTGAAAAACCCTTTTTTAACTCAGTATTTTGTATTTATTCGAATGTAGATACTTGTTTAGATATTTAGTTTCTATTACATTTAAAGAATATTCTTTAAATTTTAGTTTTTCTATGAAAAATATTACTTGGAAGATGGAAAGTATCTCTCTTCTTTTTTATTCTATTAAAATTTATATTAAATGTGAGAATTTATTGAGAGAATTGTATTTGTAAGGATTTATCTACATTTTAGATACTTGTTTTATAAAAAAATTGTACTTGGGAGATGGAAAATGTGTCCTAAACCTAGATCAATATGTTCTAAAATTTATTTTAAATATATTAAACTCAAATAAAAGCGTAATATTTTGTTTTTTACGGTAAATCGGATTGTAAATACATGATTAAGTATTTAATTTCTATTAAATTAAACGATTATTAATCAAATTTCCGTTTTTCTACGAAAATTATAGCTTGGAAGATGGAAAGCCTCTTTTCATCGTATCTCAATGTATTCACTTCTATCCTAAGTGAGCTCAAAACATTTTAAAGATATCAAAATGGGTTTACATATATAAAATAATATCAAAAATAGTTGTAGGACTTTTATAATAACCTAAGAATGACTTTTCGCAAAAACCAGAGGCATATTATTTCTCAACCCCTTTTTCTCAACCGATTTTCGTAGAAACAAAATGGTGTCTCTTCTAATACAAAAAAGGCCGTTGAAATTATGCATTCCAAATGTTAACCCATTAAGACAAAGGCCCGCGAAAGGAGTTAACGGCGATTCCGCGAAGCCTCACCCTTTTTATTATATATTTTCTTTTTTATATTTTCCATTTATTTGTTTATAATTTTTCCTAGGTGGGCCATATAAGGCGAAACCCCTTTCAGTCAATTAGTCGCTGATTTTCTTTGTCTCCGCGCGAACCCCTTTTTTACAGGACCCTTTAGGCTCCTAGCTCCGTAGAGTCCTAACTCCGTTTTATGGCCAGCCTAAAAAACAGCAGCGGTTGTCCTCTGGGAATCGGGATTCCTTCGAACGCCTCTCTCCATTATGCAATAAAACTCTCACCGTTTTTTAGGCAATATCTATGCCATATAGCAACCCGTTCGGCGGCTCTACCTGATCGCCTAAAAAAGCGAATGGCCGTAAAAAACGCGCTCAAGGCCACCGAAAGGATTGCACAAATATTGCATCTTTCGACCCGAAAGCGAACGCGAACGCGAACGCGAACGCGAACGCTCATTATGACCAAGTTGAGGCTGCGTTTTTTCGCTGAACCTGGTTTTTACCATGAAAATCGGCAACTCTTTGGCTTCGACTCTGGCCGCGACTTTTTATGACCTGGTCCTGGGTTGGGTTCGGGTGTCCTCTGCCGTCCCAGGTAAGGGAACGCTAAATGACGCGGGCTGGGCGGGCAAAGGGCGGCGGAGTTTTAGTTTAATCCACCATTTTTACGGTTGGATTAGTGCGTGGATTAGCGGATAAGTTCGCGGTTTTTTACTGATTACTGAATCGAGGACGAGGATCCCTCTTTTTATTTGCGATTGAAGTGAATGGAGAAAGAGAGCTGTAAAAAGTGAATGAATGAAAGGGAATCGGCAGGGAAAATGAGGAAATAGAGTTTACAGATCATATTTATGTATAAATATATTTATTTGAACCCAAGGATCATGGAGTAGATCATGGTAGAGGTGCACTCCGTTCCCATGACTTGTTTGGACCCTCAAGTAAGCCACTTCCGTTGGCCTTTTATTTCTTGGACAAAGTTAAACAATCCGCAGTCAGCGGAAGCCGCCTGAAGGGATAAGAAATAAAGGCTCTGGCATTAAGGATACTCAAGTGGGTGGACAAACAGGAGACATAACGGACTCGACTCGACACTTGTTGCAATGATCTCCTGGGCTGTGGCGGCGTCATGAATCGAAATGGATCCATGAGCTAGACGCGGTGAGGGCTGTCCTCCAAGGCAAGGCCACTCGCCGGCTTCGGAATTCTGGGAAACGCAGAAAGGATGCGCGGCCTAATTTCCATAATTTGTCACGCACAAAATGCGTTTTGTGCAAAAGATGTCCACCGAAAATTGGCAAATTCGCAAAGGCGCAGGCCTGACTGGTCAGCAGAAGGATTTCCTGGACAAAGGCGCAACGCAAAACAAACGGATTTAGCCTTCGCAACCCTTCGCAGCATTGTCAGCATCCATCATCAGCCCCGTCTCCGTTCCCAAATATATATTCTTCTACTGCTAACGCCTCCTCTCTCTACTCTCTCTCTGTGGCAGGACTCGCCTCCCCGCTGATATAGCCAGAAAAATGATTTGCTCCTAATGAGAAATATTCCAGAATCGAGGGGGTAAAAGTCAACTAAATGGGAATGGAATTTAGATAGGCATTGGGAAAGAATATGTAAATGATGGCAAAGGTTGCGAAATAAATGATATAATTTCTATAATTTTAGAAATAATATTAAATAAATAATATAATAGGAATAAGGTACCTACTGCCTGAAAATGCATATGATTTCTTTGATTTATCTTGTTTCTTCATTACAAAAAACTTGGATAAGACCTTAAACTAACCCTGAAGAGCGAAGAGCTCAGCGTGTCCCTGCTGCCATTTCTCTATTCCAATTTTATGGACAAATCAAAGCTAAAAATAATCATAACTCAGCCAAAACAGATTTAATTTCAACTCGGAAAGCTGATTTATGTTAGTTTTTAGTAAATAAATAAATCTGCATACTGAGTTTAGAAATGATGTCTTTAGATATTTATATCTTTCAATATTTTGGCTTAAAATGTTTAAAAGTTTAATGACGAATCGGAAAATACACGGCTTTTGGCTATAGGAGGCTCTTCAGAAGACCTCATATTTGGATTCAAAATATATTTCGAAAAATATGATATTATTTTTGGAAAAATTAAATGTTTTATTAACCTTATTCTTAACTTTTGCATTTTAAATATTTATTTATATTATTATTATTACCAATTATCTTATAACTATGATTTAATATACAAAAAATATTGAATAAATAATAAGAAGGCACTTCTTTCTGGAAATGAAATTGATTTCTCTGATTTCTTTTGGTTTCTTCATCAAAAAAACTCAGGAAAGACCAGAACTAGCCATGAATATGAAGGAATTGCTCCCATAAAATGTATTATGAGATGTTATATAAGATGTCTATTATAAGGTTAAGATAAAATCAGTATCCTTTGAATTTTGTATGATTTATTAGCCTTTAAATTCCTGTATTTTAACCCATTTTGCACTCGATGCTCCCTATCTAGTTTACAGTTGAAACATACCTTGATTAACATTTAGTTTTCATAGAAAACCTCTATGATTTTCCCTACTTTCCCTCATTGAACCGAACCTCTCCATATAACCCTTGACAAAAAACAAACACCGCATCCTTTCGCGGAAACTGTTCAAAATATGGAATAAAAAAAAGGAACTATCCGTTCGCTGACTCGAAAACTCTTTCTTTTTATAATTTTTTCTTGCTTTTCGTTTGTGAAATTACGCTAAATGGCGAGGCAACAATGGACTCGGTCCTTTCAAGCAGATTTTCGCGAAAAATGCGAAAAGCCAGGCCTGGGTCCACCCTTGTAAAACCCTTTGAGGGCAGCCAGAAAGAGACGGCTGACCAGTCACCCCTTTGCGCTGCTCGGCTACCTGCTCGTGCCGCTTCGGCCCTGCCCTTCGTGTCCGCCATTTGCGCAGCAGCCGAGGGCAGTCGGAGCCACCGATGGCACCGAGGGCAGCGTATAAAAGCCGAGCCTCGCCGAGCAGGAAATCAGTTTGCGTTCGACATCGTCAGCGTGAAGATATATAGAAAGTATATAGAAGCGGAAGCGGAAACGGAGCATCAGATCCACAGTTCGATCATTACAATTACCAAACATAAAGGATAAAGGAAGCCAAAAACCATGCTGATGCACGAGAAACTTATGGCCGGGCAGTTCTTCGATCTCAAGACTGGTGAGTTCTCAGGCTACACATTAGGAAATAGGGCTGAAAATTCATAAAAATAAAGAAGAAATTAAGGGATTTATATATCAATTGATAAAGGGATCAAATTTTTTATTTTTTGCCTAAATTTCCATCCTAAAGTAAGAATTATAAAATATATAGAACGTTAGTCCAAGATGATCTTTTTCTTACAAAAAACTAACCCTTAAATCCCTCTCTCTCCTTCCAGATCGCAAGCCCATGATGCACCACCACCAGTTCCAGCAGCACCACCAACAGCAGCATCCGCAGCAGCAGCAGCAGCACCATCACCACCAGTCCCTGGGCCAGCCCCTGCACCACCACCAGGGCCAGCTTGGCCTGCCCGTGGGCCTGCCCAAGATGGATCTCTATGCGGCCTATGCCTACCAGCAGCAGTTGCTGGGAGCCGCTCTCAGCCAGCAGCAGCAGCAGCGAGAGCAGCCAGCTCCCGCCGAGGTTCTGGATCTCTCCAGACGCTGCGACAGCGTGGAGACGCCCAGGAAAACCCCGTCGCCCTACCAGACCAGCTACAGCTATGGCAGTGGCTCACCCTCGACCTCACCCACCTCCAACCTGGTGTACCTGCAACAGCAACAGCAACAGCAGCAGCAACAGCAGCAGCAGCAGCTGGCCTCCTTGTATCCCGGCTTCTACTATGGCAACATCAAGCAGGAGCAGCTCCAGCAGCAGCAGCAGCAGCAGCAGCTGCCCCCCAAGGAGCAGCCGGCTCCCCTGAAGGTCACGCCCACGGCCAGCCTGCTGCAGACCTTTGCCGCCGCCGCCGCTGCCGCTGCCTCGAATCCTCGCCCTGCGAGCAATGCCAGCCATGCCAGCACCATGCAGATCGATGTCCTGGAGAACCCACAGTCGCCGCCCAGTGCTGCCATCGTGCCAGCCACCACACCCACCAGCTCCAGCTCCAACTCCCATCATCAGGGAGCTGAGCCGGGCAAGAGCACGCGCCCCTTCAAGGCCTTCCCGCGGGATCCGCTGGTCATTGCCGCCAACTTTGCGGCCACCGATGTCCTGCTGGACAATCCCCGGGTGGAGCGCTACACCGAGTACCGCAAGCGAGTGCTGGAGCAGATTCGCAGCTCCAATGGCGGCGCTCGCACGGTGACCAACCCCAAGATGCGGCGGACCAACTCCCGCAGCGGATCCGTCAACGAGGGCAGCTCCTCGAACAACAACAGCGAGAGCGAGGATAGGGCGGCGGCCGAGGAGTCCAGCGACTGCGACTCGCAGGCGGGCCACTTCGAGGGCAAGTCCTCCTCCACCTCCACCTCAGCCTCCAACTCCTCCGCCTCCAATGCCAACGGCTCGGCCAGCGCGGCTGCCAACGCTGCCTCCTCGCTGGGCATGGGCCAGGTGAAGGATGCCGCCTACTATGAGAGGCGGCGCAAGAACAATGCCGCCGCCAAGAAGTCGCGCGACCGTCGCCGCATCAAGGAGGACGAGATCGCCATCCGGGCCGCCTACCTCGAGCGCCAGAACATCGAGCTGCTCTGCCAGATCGACGCCCTAAAGGCACAGCTGGCCGCCTTCACCGCCAAGGTGGCCAGTGCCTAGGATGCAGCTCCAGCATCCTGCGGGAGGCCCAGTCCGGCTGCTCTTGTTGCGTTGAACGCGAAGATTCGGCTTCGATTCGGCTGCAAATCTCTGACAGAACCCTCCTGTAGTCCCCTCTCTTTTTTTTTTTTGGGTCAGCTTATCTGTGAATCCCGAAGACCCTCGCACTTAAGTACTCCAAGTCCTTGTCTCGTATACGTTATATTTGTGAAATGTATTAGCCAGTAAGTGCATCGCGCAACCTCACCAGTTAACTAATCCATCGCAGCATCGATTAGCCTCTAGCACTAGCCCTAGTTGTATCAGTCTCAGCTCCTTGTATGTAAGAACATTTTTTTGCCTAGCCCTAAGAACAACATTACAAAAATAAAAAACACAAAAAAATAATTGAGAGTGATTTTCCTTATATTTGGTAATCATTGGTTGGGGGTAATCGTTTAATTTAAAAATAAAAAATTATTGTTTTATATAACAGTTTAATATAACAGTTTTAGGAGAGAGAGATCCCAAAATAACTGTTATAATACAGTTAGACTCGGAGATAATCGTCTACCAGCTGCCTTTTCTGTTCGCCTGGTAATTCATTCTCACCGATGGGTAAATTGGAAGGAAATTGGAAGGAAAACCCCACAGTAAGGGGTTTCAGGTACCAGTAAAACAGAAATACTAGATAGAGAATGACTTCTTCTGCGCTTAAAGTTAATATAAGAGTTTTAAGCCAGAGAGAGTCCAAAGAAAGAGAGACAGAGAAAGTCGAAAACTATTATAATAAAGTAAGGCCTGCAATTCGGAGGAACAAAACAAATATTTAATTTAACCATTAATAAACCATTAACAAACAAAAATAAACTCGGGACCAACTTAGGGCCAACTTAAAGAATTATGAGTTAAAAGGGGCTTGAGTTAGCCTTTTGTTTTGATGGTAAATCCCCCATCTCAGCACTGCAGAATATAGTCGAGAGTAGGGCCCCAGCGACCATAGGGATCCTTGGGCAGCATGAAGATGTTGTCACACCAACAGTAGCCCACGACGCGGTTCTCCACGATCTCCTTGAATTCCCGACTTTCCAGACATATGTCATTGAAGTTGTCGTTGGAGACGACGGCAGCGTTCAGTTCGTAGGCCAGCTGCAAGATGAAGCTGGAGAAGGAGAAGGAGTTTATAAAAAGGTAAGCTTGAGGTTAAATAATCTACTTAAATCGCTCACCGATCATCATAACACTGTGTCCTAAAGCCCGAGAGGTTCTTGCAGGGCGTGAAAACTATTTTGCCCTCCTTGTGCAGGTGATCTAGAATCTGGGGTTGGCTGGACTGGAAAGCGTTGCGACGGAATATTGGGAGCACAGCCTTGGCAGGGTGTCCCAGTCTCTCGAAGTGTTGCAGGCAGTAGTGGATGCCCTCCGAGGAGAACCACCTTTGGTTGCTGTGGCTGGTAATGGAGGGTAAAATGAATTGAATTAATTATTAAATTTAATTAGGAAAGTCATCGGAATCTTGAAAAGACTCACGCAAAGGCCACGTTGCTGCCGTCGATGACAATAAAGCGCTTATAAGTGTTTCGGAAGAAGCGGAAGCCCGTCAGCGAACTAGTTCGGTTTCCGTCCGGCACCGCAATATTGGAGAATGTTCTCATATATGTTTCATATGAAGACTTGGGAGCTGCTTCGAGTTTCACCATGGATTTCCTAGAGCTTATTAACACAGGTATTTTCCTAGCTGGTTTTGGAACTACTTCGAGTTTATAATTCTTATTCTGCGCTGCCTTTGAAACTATTTGGGGCAACACAATTTTATACGACGCTGTGTTCTCCGGGGGCTTTGGAACTGTTTCGAGATTAGCTGAAGGCTTTGATTTAGGTATCTCATCGCTTATTTCCTCTGGTTTGTTCACAGATGGCTTTGGGACAATTTCTAGTTTTTCCGAAGCTTTGGGCATCCCTGTCTTAGAGCTTTTCTCTGGATTGTTTTCCGTTGGCTTCGGAATTACTTCAAGTTTGTCGCTCAAGACGTTGGATCTAATTTTTTCTGGAGGATTAGATTTGGTTTCCTCTGGCTTGTTATGCGGTTGGTTTGGAATTATATCGAGATTGGCCGCAGATACTTTATCGGTTTCTTCCCCTGGTCTGTCCTCATGGGGCTTAGAAACTATTTCAATCTTCGAACTTTCCTCTGGTTTCTTCAAAGGTGGATTTGAAACTATTTCGAATACCTCCAAAGGCTTCGATTTGGGCATGGCGGACTCCGACTTTGGTTCTGTAGGCTCGGCCGCCTCGTCCAGGGAATGTAGGAGTCTTTTCGACATGCCCAGTTTCTTTGCACTTCGCTGCCAAGCCGCAAAGAATTTCTCATCCGTGTTTGGGCACTCCAGCAACCTGGAGTCATAATCCGTACTCGGCGTGTTTATTTTCAGCGCTGCAAATTGTAAAGAAAGGTCTTCGTCGTCACTCACGACCTCATCTGCAAGGCTATGGAACTTCCTAAGGAAGTCGGCCACCAAAGCATCTTTACCCTTTTTATAATATATTATTTATAATAATATATAAAAAGATTAATAAAATAAATAAATGCATCCACAAAAACAGTATTACCTTCGGCGTATAAAACGTTGGCTTGGGCGGGACATGGCTCTTTTGTGGCGAATTGTCTCCAAAATCCAATCTGCGATGTGTCGGCGGGCTGTCTTGGGATCTCACCACCTTTTTAAGGGACTTGAGCAGGCGGTATATGCGTTCGGCTTCCGGCTTATTTTTTTTTTGGGGCCTGCCCAGTCTCTTGCGTAGTTTCTGTGGAATAAGCGCCATTAAAAATATGATAATTGAATATATCGTAGTCATACCATGGTTTTGCGCTTGCGCAAAGTGTGTCCTGCCATTGTCCTGGTTGGTTTGGGATGGGCGTATTTAAAGAGAGATTTATCAAGTTTTTTAACTAGAATCTGGCTTCTAGAATGTGTTGTATGGCACTGACACTGACTGACACTGTATGGTTGCTCTTATTATTGTGAATGTTTTTTCTCAGACTACTACTCATACCAATATACTAAGGATTACCTTTTTTGACTAATCAAAGGCAAAAATAGTCATAAGTCAGCCAAAACAGCCTTAATTTCAATTCGGAAAGCAGTTTTCTGTTAGTTTTTAGTGAATAAACAAATCTGCCAACTGTGTCTAGAAATTAAAAAAAATTAATTTTTTTTCTTAATTTTTGACAATTTAGATGATATAACCCCTTATCAAATTTTCAAAAATCGGCCAACATTTTTTATTCTGATTTTTTCAATATTTTACTATTTTTGAATTAAGATTTTAATCGCGAATCGAGAAATGTATGACATTTGGCATTCACTCGCTTTTTGGCCATAAGATGATCTCAAGAAGACTTCAAATAGGCCAAATTTTCTAGGGACCTAAAGTCCATGTTTATCGGTATTTTTATACCCTTTCAGAAGGTATATTTTCTCATATATATACGAACGAAGTACCAGGCGAACAGAATCAGCAGATAGAGGATAACTTTCTTTGCGTTTTAAATTAATATAACAGTTTTAATCCCAAGAGTTCCCAAAGAGAGAGAGAGCCAGAGAGCCTGCCGGCTGTAAATGGCCAGTTTCTGGCGAGGATCGGATCCTGTCGGCTGTAAACGGCCAGTTTCTGGAGAGGATCAGCCTGTGCCGGCTGTTAGTGGCCAGTTTCTGGAGAGGATTAGGCTGTGCCGCCTGGAAATGGCCAGTTTCTGGAGAAGATCAGTCCCTGCCGGCTGTAAATGACCAGTTTCTGAAGAAAATCAGGCTGTGCCGGCTGTAAATGGCCAGGTTCTGGAGAGGATCAGTCCCTGCTGGCTGTAAATGGCCAGTTTCTGAAGAGGAACAGGCTGTGCCGGCTGTAAATGGCCAGTTTCTGGAGAGGATCACGCTGTGCCGGCTGTAAATGGCCAGCTTTTGAACAGGATCTGTCTCTGCCGGCTGCAAATGGCCAGTTTCTGGAGAGGATGATGCTGTGCCGTCTGTAAATGGCCAGTTTCTGGAGAGGATCACGCTGTGCCGGCTGTTAGTGGCCAGTTTCTGGAAAGGATTAGGCTGTGCCGCCTGGAAATGGCCAGTTTCTGGAGAGGATCAGTCCCTGCCGGCTGTAAATGGCCAGTTTCTGGAGAGGATCCGGCTCCGCCGGCTGTAAATGGCCGGTTTCTGGAGAGGATTAGGCTGTGCCGGCTGTAAATGGCCAGTTTCTGGAGAGGATCATGTTGTGCCGGCTATAAATGGACAGTTTCTGGACAGGATCTGTCTCTGCCGGCTTGAAATGACCAGTTTCTGGAGAGGATCCAGCTGTGCCGGCTGTAAAAGGCCAGTTTCTGGATAGGATTAGGCTGTGCCGGCTGTAAATGGCCAGTTTCTGGAGAGGATCAGGCTGTGCCGGCTGTAAATGGACAGTTTCTGGAGAGGATTAGGCTGTGCCGGCTGTAAATGGCCAGTTTTTGGAGAGCATAAGGCTGTAGAGAGAGGAGAGGATCATGTTGGAGAGGGTCATGTTGTGGCGGCTATAAATGGCCAGTTTCTGGACAGGATCTGTCTCTGCCGGCTTGAAATGACCAGTTTCTGGAGAGGATCCAGCTGTGCCGGCTGTAAATGGCCAGTTTCTGGAGAGGATTAGGCTGTGCCGGCTGTAAATTGCCAGTTTCTGGAAAGATCCAGCTGTGCCGGCTGTAAATGGCCAGTTTCTGGAGAGGATCATGTTGTGCCGGCTATAAATGGCCAGTTTCTGGAGAGGATCAGGCACAGCATTTACCAACTGTTCGCTTGGTAGTTCATACTCTGTTCGCGTTATAACCACCCTAAAAGTAGGCTACACTTTTTAATTTTTGAATCTCACTTTCTTTAGCCTAAAAGATGCAAAAATATTTAATAAAGAGCCCAATAAGTATGCACCAGC
>VNJW01006676.1:0-12477 GCA_008042615.1 Drosophila auraria
CCGGGTATCTCACAGTCGGTCACTCGACTGTAGCTTTCTCACTTGTTTTGTCTAAGGGCCAGTCGATATTCGCTCAAATTTGTTTTTGCCAGGTAGAGGAGGGTCAGATACATAAGAAAAAAAAATCTTAGAATGGTAAAAATATGTGTTTGCTAGGAAAAATTAATTTATTTTCATTGTTTATCCGTTAATTGCTTTTGGAAAGGGGTATATTTGTTTTATATTCATCAGACTGTGACAATTTTTGTTTGTTTTTTTTTTTTTGGGAAACTTTGCTGGTAAGTGGTAAGACGTTCGCCTGCCATGCATTAGGTTGAGAGTTCGAGCCCTGGGTAAGGCAAGTTTTTCAGTTTATGTTTTCTTGTGTTTATTTGTCATTCAGATCGCCCCCAACCGTTGATAATAAAGCTACTGTTAAAACGAGTAATAATAGCGAAATAAACAAATTTTTTACGATTTTTAGATATACGGGCGAAAAGCTGGTTTTTATACAAAAAAATATGGAATTTATACCAGCATTGTATAGGGTTTATAAGAAATAGTTTAGAATTTATACGCAAGAGGATAGAGTTTATACGATTTGTTATACTGCGTAGTATAAAACCTATACGAATAAGTATTAAAAATATACCAAAGTGAAAATACTAGAAAGTATATGTTTTATACTCTAAGGTATAATTTTTATACTTTCGAAAGTATAAAATCAATAAGCATCTTAGGACGAAATTTTTAATACTCGAAAGTATACAATTTATGTAACAATCGTATCGATTCTATGACGATTTTTTGTTTTTTGGGTGTACCACTTTTTTGAGTAGAGAGAGATCCTCAAAGTTATAATTAGTTTCTATTTAATTTATGATTTTTCAGAGGACAGATGTATGATTTAAAACTCCGATTTGGGCCGGTCTAAAGGGTTTTTTCAGAAAACTTTAAAACTAAGAGACTAGCTTGCGGAAAAGCGGACAGATGGTTATGGCTAGTTCGGCTCATCTTTTGATGCTGATCACCTTCATAGGGGGCAATCTTTTGACCAATATTAGAAAGATTGTAGATATGTGAACTATTTGTTTGTTTTATGAATTTACCGAAAAAAAATTTAACAAATAAGAGTTTAATTATTCCATTGAAGCAATTGCTATATTGGCATTTCCCAGCATTTTTGGCTATAAAAGTACCCTTAAACAAATTTTTTTTTCTTGGTTTTTATTTTATTTTTACGTAAATGTATTAGATCTCCGCTTGGTGCAAAAAGGTAGCCTCGGTGGATATCACGGTTTTTTTTAATTGCCAAAAAACATGCCCTCGCGAACACACAAAAAACGGAAGTGCTTTTCTGCTGCATGTAAAGAAATGCCAAAATCAGCGAATTTGAAGGAAATAGTAAAAAAAATAAATAAATTCGTTTAAAAAAGGTATAATGTAGCTTTCATTCAAGAACCCATTTTCCAAATTTAAAAAAGTTTTTTTTTTTGGGATATCTAAAAAGGTAAACTCGCGGACACACAACGCGAACACACACATTTTCCGTCATGCTTTATACCTCAAGTTTTCGTTGAATATTTTCATATTTTCTTTAAAAACAACTATTTTTTTACTTAATAGATATGGAAGAGAAGACTTGGTAGAAAAAGTGCTAACATTTCTTATTTTTTGCATGAGAAAAATTAAATATTAAAATGCCTTTAAAAAAAACAAAATGCTAGTTTTTTTGTTTTCTAGCCGATTTTCACATGAAAAGGGTTCAGACAGAATGAGCGCTGAGAAGAAGACAAAGCGTAAGACGAAGTTGAAAACTGGAAAACGATTTGTATGAATTTGCGCGAAACTGTTCATAGTGCTTGCGATGAAGATTGTATGAAACGCAAGCAAATCGTCTTCAGCTTCATCTTCTGCTTCAGCGCACACTCCGTTTGCATCCTAAGATATGCTATGTAACCATTGTAATATGAAAATTTTAATCTGAATTTGTCGTTTTTGTATATATATACACACAGAGAACTGAGAATGTAACAGGCAGAATGAGGTATTCTTCGACCCCATAAAGTATATACATATAATCTTGATCAGCATCATTAGCCGAGACGATTTAGCCATGTCCGTCTGTCCATCCGTCCGTCTGTCCGTCAGTGTGAAACAACAGATCTCAGAGACTATAAGAGCTAGAGTTACCAAATATAGTGAAAATATTCGAATCTGTTGCACACAGATCAAGTTTGATTTAAAACTTGGCAACGCTCTTTTCCGCCTCCGAAAACACAGGTCGACAAAAATCGACCTTTTTTTTTGCCTACAACATAGCAAAAATTTGTGACAAATTTAAGTTTGTAAAATGCATTATAACTAAAGAACGAGAGGTCTCTTATTGGATATTATTGTTTAATATTGAAGTAGAAAGGCCAAAGCTCTTTTTAAGCTGGATACCCGCTCTGAGCAACGTAAGGTTTGGGAGTTATTAAGCCTTGAAAAGTGCCGATTCAAGCAGTGCAGGATACTTTGACCGCGATTTTCTCAAAATTGGTGGGTGATGGAAACTTTTCAGTTTCGGACTAGTAATGTACCGGTTCAGATCTATCAGAATCAATGGCTTTTATTCGCCGGCATTTTTCTTGTCGACCAGTGAAATCATTAAAAAAAAGTTACATAAGCTATAGTCGAAATATAAGTAAATATATAAACTTAATAAATAGGATTGCGCGGTCGTTTTCTAAAAGTTTAAGTAAAATCTACCAGACACCGAATGCTTGTTGCAAAGCATGTAGCCGACCGGTTCGAGTGTTTAGTCCCAGGCGAAATTTTCATATTTTTCCGTTGTTATTATTATTTTTTTTACAGAAAATTTAATAAAAAAAAACAAAATTTTCAGGCTAAAAGTATAAAAATAAAAAAAAAAAATAATAATTTTGGTTTTCGTTGCAACTGAACACGGGCCGATCTTACAAAACTTAAATGCATCGGCATAAAATTAAAGAAAAACAAGAAAGAAAGCTAACTTCGGTAAACCGAAGTTTGTATACCCTTGCAGTCTGCAATTGGATCATTGAAAATCGATCCATTTTGGTAATGTCGAAAAAATATCAAATTATGTAAATTTTACATTTTACATGTAGAATTTTACATTTTCATATAAATCGACCGATCCCTTCTGTGGCAGCTATATGATATAGTTGTCCGATCTTAATGAAATTAACTATAAAAAATGACTATATCTCGAAATTAATAGACATTCGTTGACAAACAGAGAAGTTAAAATTTTTTTATACCCTTGCAGAGGGTATTATAATTTTGCCATGATATTTGCAACGCAGTGAAGGAGCCATCTCAGACCCCATAAAGTATATATATTCTTGATCAGCATCACCAGATGAGTCGATCTAGCCATGTCCGTCTGTCTGTCTGTCCGTCTGTCTGTCCGTCTGTCGGTTTCTACGCGAACTAGTCTCTCAGATTTTGAGCTATCGGGCTGAAATTTTCAGCATAGTCTTATTTCTTTAGCAAGCAGTATATATATCGGAACGGCCGAAATCGGACCACTATATCCTATAGCTGCCATAGGAATGATGGCGAAATGAATGTACAACAATTTTTAATTTCTCTGTTTTTCAACGAATTTCTATAAATTTCGAGATATAGTCGTTTTTTATAGTTCTAGAATTACAGTTTTTAATTTCATTAAGATCGGACAATTATATCATATAGCTGCCATAGAAGGGATCGGTCGATTTATATGAAAATGTAAAATTCTACATGAAAAATTTAAAATTTACAAAATTTACGTAATTTGACATTTTATTTTACATTACCAAAATGGATCGATTTTCAATGATCCAATTGCTGACTGCAAGGGTATATAAACTTCGGTTTACCGAAGTTAGCTTTCTTTCTCGTTTACATTAATTTCGCCATCATTTTTATGGCAGCTATAGGATATAGTGATATACATATAGTGATATATAGTGATGATTTCGAAATTTTCAAGGACGTTGCGGGGATAGTGAATATTATCGTTTCGGGCTGAAATTTTGTGTGCTTTCATTTGACATGGTTGTACAACTTTTCCGCACCCAGCATCATCGAAAATAAAAAAAAAAGTTGTTTTTCGATACACTTTATTATACTTTCTTTGCAATGAGCGGGATTTGAAAACTTGCTGTTCCTGCCAGAAACAACACCAACCCAGCTCTTAGACCTCTAGACTCGGTCGTACCAAATATCTTCAACACTTTTGCTCTAAGAGCGACATTATTTTTAGAATAGAAAACACGTGTAAGCGAAAAGGAGAGCCGCGATCGAGAGAGTGTTTGTGTGCCGTCGAGGTTTTGGATGTAATGCTTTTAATAGTTAAAAAAGTTTAAACTTTATGGCGATTTGTTTTAGTTAACGATTATTCTAATTCAACAGAGTAATTGTTCGGGAAAGGAAAGTTTAAGTACCGGGTATCTCAGAGTCGATCTCGCTCGACTGTAGCTTTCTTACTTTTTTTAAATATACCCTGGCTAGGCTTATGCCAACTGTTTTATTATATGTTCTAAAATATACGTCAAGTGTATACATATGCGGAAAAAAACAAATTTAGGGGAGGAAACTTACATTCCAGTCCCTTTGTTCCATGCTGTCGATGTTAAGGGATGGAACAGTAGGGGAAGGATTCCTAATAATTCATTCACCCAGTTTCAGAAGTCAATTCATTGATTTAACTACCACATCGCTTTCTAAAAAAATTTAACTTCTATGTTTTGTTAAATGGTTATGTAGTTCAAGTTTACCGGTGTGCATTTTGTTATGTGTAAATTTGTTGTTAAGAAAAAGCAATACAAAATCTCGTTCCGTGGTCCACTGTGTATTAAATATGTGCGGAAGCATTGTGTATACGCATGTATGTGAATTAAGACTCTTAAAATTATCATGTGCTTTTACGACAACATCTTGATTGTACGCGTTACCTAACTGTTATATTGCTTACCAAATGAATACATACAAATAACTACCATCGACATTTCCGTGATTATATTTTTAATGAAAATACTGCGGTATTACTTACTATTGGATGCTGAAGGTCTGTAAAATAAATTTTGAAATAATAAAATATACTTAATTTATAAATTGTAAATGTACATATCAAGCTTAAAAAATTGGTACGGTTAAGAAGGTTGAATAACTTAGGGCTTTAGTTACTATTATTACATTAAATCACAGGAGCAGACATGCCTATCACCCGGTTTTATGTAAATTTGACTACGAAGACAATAAATAAAAAGCCAGCTGTCAAAGAATGGTTAAATACGCTAAAGTGTAAAACATATACTTATACATACATTTGTATATAGGTTTGACTATTCTGGCAATAGATATACATACATAACTAGCTAGACAACTACGGTCGAGTATGCTTGTCTTTGAGGTAGTACCCAAAACATATATTTGGTCAGTTTTCTTCAACTATATATTCTGTTTTAACCAATTATGAGCTTGGTGGCATTTAAAATTTGTTTGTTTTAATTTTTTATTTTTTTTTTATTTGAAAGTAACTACAGACGCGAAAAGGCCAAGCGGATGGCAATATATATAGATAAATCCCTAGGTTACCAACTAAAGGCCAACTTCTGCCCTCAATCCCAAAAATTTCGCGAATGATAACGACTAAAATAATTTGGGTTTCTGCGTTTACATATATTCTGCTAATTGATATGTACTAAGACACCCTCTCAAATCTTTTCCGGCTTGGCAAGATAGCAGCTGATTACTGACACCCAACAGAAAAAGAACAGATGCCACTCCTCCATGTGTTTGCGCCATACAGCACCATTCGGTGCTTAACAGAACATATTGGTGCTTAACAGCGCTCTTGTATTATTTTGCTTTCGGATAAATGCAGTGTTCCCAGATCAGGGGTTTTCCCCCTAGATTTAGGGGTTTTTCGACGTCCTAGGGGGAATTTTAGGGGGAAAGAATTTGTAGGGGGAAAGTTAAGGGTTTTTTTTAGGAACCAATTGATTTAAATTTTAAATGTTTAAAAATAACACTGTAAAATGCTATTTTTTTAATACCAATATTTCCAAGCACAGAAACCTATATATGGCGAAAACATAAAAAAAAATACTGCACACGATTGTGCTGCTAAGCTAGCTTAAAAGTTTTGCCAGCTGATGTTGCGCATTCTGTAAACCTGCTTTTAAGATGCTTAGAATTATTATTCTTCCGAAATTTTTTCGCTTTGCAACATTGCTTCGTCATAATGAGATATTTGAAATAAACAGATTTTTTAAATTTAGGGGGAAGACTGGATTTTTTAGGGGGGGAAATATCGACTCTTTGAGATTTTATAGGGGGAAAGCTAAATTTTCATCTGGCAACACTCGATAAATTTACAGTATACGGAATTTCTATACGGAAAGGTTATCTGATATTTATATTTTCCGGTTAGATAGCTATCAAAATCTTTAGCAGTGAGGTCAGAACCGGCCCTAAGTCTTTAAAAAACATAATATAAGTGTGTATTTATAAGACGAAGATTAACAGCGAAAAAATAGAAAGTACTCTTCCTTTATCCAAGTTACCTTTTACACATGGCAGATTATAAGTCTGAAATTAAGGTAATGATCTGCACAATATACTAATATACATACTAATATCCCAAAGTTTCAACTTATAATGCACCGCACACGTTTGAGGCCTTTATTTGGACCTTGAAAGAGAAAAGTATACATACATACATATTAGAGGGCTGCCTAACACCATTCAAACCGGCAAATGAGACAATCGTGTTGAAATGAACGAAGTGAATTCGGCTCGTTTGCAAATGATCGTGCATTTGGAAGCGCTCGTTGCCCGACTTCAATGCATTCAATTCAAACGGCACGTTCTGAAACAAATGAAGTGAAGTCCGAGTAAAGTGAATGGGTGATTCGAATGTCTTGTCTGCGTATGTGTGTGAGTTTCAATAAAAGGCAGTTATGGCATTTTAGACAAAAGCTACAATATTATTAAATAAGACGCACACGCACATCATAATACACAAACACAGAAAACTAAGACTTTCCTCCGCGCTGTCCGAACTCATTTTACAGAATGACAACATAAAGAGTATTCTGAGTACTCTGAATTTCTATTGAAAATTTATCGGCTTCATTCAGGCTTTGATCGAATTCGTTCAGTTCATTTCGATCGGGCGCCTAAAAATCCGAACACATACGAAGTGAACGCAAAGAGAACGCGACCAACTGAATGGCATGTATTCTTAATACTTACTAAAACGAATGAGTACTCTGAATGCAAACAAAGAGAATGGTGTTATGCAGCCCTCTAATACATATGTCTTGTTTGATTCGGAATAAACATTAACAATAGTCGGAATTCGCAGTACTGTATTATTGAGCAAATTCCGGCATAAAGTTACACAATAACACTGGAGGAGCAAAAAACTCAATAAGCAATTTGAGAAAATTACCGTGGTACTCGCTTATTAACCGCAAATATAGTTAATTGTTCTGGTTAATAAAAATATGTTTTTTTTTTGTTGTAATATTTCGTGTTGGATCGTGTTGTACTATGTTATTAAAAATGTAACCGTCCGTGTGCGGTATGCAAGAAAGGTCTGAGTTCTGGCTTTTCAAACTGCCTGAAAACTACCAGGAAAGCTAGTCACCAGATAGAAACGATTTGATTTCCTGCCCTTCAAAAATGTATCTGACTGTGAAAGAATAACAAAGGACTGTTAACTTTACTGTTATTTATAGATCATTGCTGTAAAGCACTGAACTGTCACTCCGGTGAAAAAAAATACAAATTGAAAAATGTCGGGAAACAAAATTCGCGGAAAGCACCTTAAAGTCGAAGCCTGGAAAATTTTGCTCTAAAGCTTACCGCCCAGTCAGGAGTACAACCGCCGTGGGAGATCATCTTAAGAAGAAAAACGGACCAGAGTTTGCTGCAGAGAAGCGGGAAAGGTATCGGCAATGGTGGAGGAGTGGCAACCTCTATATCTGTTTCAGCCATCGCCGAAAAGATACATAGGTAGAATCATTCAAACAAACGCAAGCATTGTTATCGGTTACCGGAAATAATTTAGTTTCCGGGCCGGAAAATATTTTACAGGGAGTCTGGGTCTCGGCTAAAGTTAGCTCTTACATTTATACGATAGGAAATCAAATTTTCTAAGCTGGAACTTTATCTGGCCTCAAAAATTTAACAGGGAAAGTATGGAAATGGCCGCTCCACGTGTAATATAGGTAATGTCCCAGTTATCTAAGCGGCCGATGCATTTACATTTTGCAAAATTGGCCCGAGTTCAATCCCACACAAAACCAAAATATTTTTTTTTTTTTGCATTTTTCTTTTACTTTATAGTTTTTCTCCGTGTATATTAATAAAAAAAAAAGAAGAAACGCAAAACAAACAGAAAAAAACTAACAAAATATGGGATCGAACCCACGAGCCAGACGGCTACAGGCTACGCAGCTTGCCTTAGGGGGATGTCTTAAAATTCGAACTTTATTGCTAATATCTCCCACGTTTATCATCCGTTTATACTAAAATTTTCAGAAAACGACCGCTCAAGCCTATTCATCTATTTCATATATTTATATTTACCCAAAATTAACAAGCATAGCTAATGTAACGTTTTTTATGATTTTTGGGGGCGGAAGTGGTCGTGGCCAAATTTTAATACAAACTAGATCTGCATGCAACAGATTCCAATGCTGACACCAAATTTGGTAACTCTAGCTCTTATAAACTCTGAGATCTGTTGTTTCACACGGACAGACAGCCGGACAGACGGACATGGCTAAATCGACTCGGCTGGTGATGCTGATCAAGAATATATATACTTTATAGGGTGGGAGATTTCTCCTTCTGCCTGTTACATACATTCTCGGTTGGCACAAACTTACAGCTGCGAAAAAATAGTCGCACGGCCAGCATGAGCAGTTTTAAGTTTAGGGAAAGGTTGAATACACTCTTAGCAATGGAAGACTATAGCTAATCTACAACCCTATGCGTACCGGGTATAAAAATACATTTGGTGACAGCATTTTAATCCGTTGCACGTAGATACATTTTTTTTTAATTTGGTTAAGCCCATTTCCGCCCTCGAAAATCATTAAAAACATTATTAAACGTTATCAAAGTAAATAGATAAGAGAAATCAATAGGTTTGTGCGGACGTTTATCTCACAGTCGATCACATCGATTTTGTTTATGATGCTGCTAAAGTTCTTAATAAACAAACATCTAGAACATCGTTAGGGTTACTTCGTGCTCGATACCTTTTAGTACCACCTGCAGGCTCTCGCTACGATTTACCAGGAATAATAAAGTTTGGTTTCGTGTATATTCCCTTTAGTAAGCGGAACAACATGAAAATAACCATTTCCGATCAGCCAACAATTTGAATGACAAGGTCGTTCGAGTTTTTCCTCCTAAGGTACATTTTTGGGGGCTTTGGTATCTTTTGGGTCTCTTGACCCAGTTCTGGTTGATCATCTGCTAAGAGGGCAAATCTGTTGTTGTTTGATCTCTCTTAATTGGGATTCAACGATCCATCCCGGTCTGTATGGGCGGAGCCGCTTGTTAAATATTGCTGATATTGGCTTTGGAGCTTGCAGTTTTTGTTGCCATATATGGCGCTGCAGTCGATGACATCGCAGTCGTTTCCGCCATATGGACCATTGCTGTAGTTGTTTTTGCTTTCGCTGCGGTTGCAGGGGGATCTCAAATTTAAAATCTTTGGTGGTATTTCTTTGGTGACAGATATGCTATAGATTTCGTTTCGTAATCTGATAACGCGGTGGCTAGAGCAGTATTTAAGATCAACCCTGTGAGGCGACTATCAAAGCGATCTAAATTGCAAGTTTTTTCTTTCAAGCTGTATTCTATAAGAGCCCGAAAAACTCGAGAAGCAACCTTTTTCGTTTGCCACATGTCACCAAACTAAGTAGAGGTAACAAGTTTTTAATAAAATTAAAATGTAAACAGAATTTTAGACATGTCTTGGTAGAAACCTATTTAAAGGGGGGCATTGGTAAGAATGGGAACACTGTCTCAGGAAAACGACATAACTTTTGACTGACGATTTAGCACACTAGATGATCATATAGCGCAGCCAGCGGTGATCCATTGGCACGCGAAGTCGTAAAGGGGAGGGAATTGGCTGAAACACTTTTTTTTTGATCAAGCTGACGACTAGCTTGCGGGCGTTGTGGACAGAAAGACAGACTCACGAATGGTATTTTCTTTTTATTCAGGCACGTAAATAATTGTTCTGATTTCGTTTAGAGAGGCGAGTGGCGTCTAAAGAACCCACCTCGAATCCAGCGAGTTGAGCTGCATAACTCGTGTCTGCTATCCGGGTGGCCACTCCCTCAGCCCTATGTCCCTTAAGAACTGAGGCACAACGACACCACCGACGCACAGTGGCTCGTTTGCTCAAAGCACGTTGCAATATAAATATCTTTTGAACTATTAAAGTTATAAATCTCCAAAAAATTTTAGGTATTTCATTTTTATACCCTTGCGGAGGATATTATAATTTTGCCATGATATTTGCCACGCAGTAAAGGCAGAATATCCAACCCCATAAAGCATATATATTCTTGATCAGCATCACCAGCCGAATCGATCTAGCCATGTCCATCGGTCTGTCCGTGTTGGTAAACAGATCTCAGAGACTATAAGAGCTAGAGTTACCAAATTTTGTGACCACATACTAATCTGTTGCATGCAAATCAAGTTTGTTTTAAAATTTGGCCACGCCCACTTCCGCCCCCGAAAATCATAAAAAAAAACTTTATGTAAGTTTTAGGCCGACTGTATAGGGTCTGAGATTTCTCCTTCTGCTGTTTACATACATTTTTGGTTGGCAATAACTTATAATAATGTCCATCAAGTTAGCAGGGCAACTTTGGAAAATAAAACTTTTGATTATACAATAATTTGACGCTAATTAGTTGCAAATTAGTTACGGGATAAAAAATTTGTTGCACAATTTTGTAGTTTTTATTTTTTAAGATGCCCTGCTAAGTTGACATCAAGTTAGCAGAGCAACTCCAGAAAACTTTACTTTACCAAAATCTTTTTTACACATTTTTTTTCTCGAGTTTTTATATTTATTTTTTAAAAACATAAAATTGCCCTGTTAGGTTAAGTTAGGTTAGGGCGGCGGCTAATACAAAGATCAGCCCACTTAGGCCATCACTGGCCCATTGTGATACCGCAATGGATCATTTATACCCTTTTACCACAAAATTAGAAAGAGTCCCAGCCTGTTTCTCTCATGATACCTGCTATTTTCTTCGGGGGGACAGCTGCTAATTCAGCTAGATTGTGGAGAAAATATTCTACTATATACTTTTGCGCCTGATTAGGGCCACACAGGAGCAGAAGAAGTGCTCTACTGATTCTACTTCTTCCTCGTTTTGGCAACTTCTACAGACGTCGTTGTTGAGGACGTTTAGTCGGGATGCGTGGGCTCCTACGAGCTAGTGGCCTGTGATTGCTCTAATCACAGCTGAGCACTGTGTGCGATGTAGACTAAAAAGCCTTTTTGTGCGTTTGGCGTCAACTTTAGGCCATGTTTGGCGACTAATGTTGCAGTGAGTGGTATTGTTCCACATTTCTTGTTCAAGGGATCTGAAAACTTCCCTTGTCCTGAGCTTAAAAGTGGGTAGAAGCATACGGAAGTCCTCCTTGTCTGGAAGGAGAACTGTGGTGGTGCCCCGTCTGCCCAATTCATCAGCTATTTCGTTCCCCTCAATATTTTGGTGGCCTGGCACCCAGACTAGGGAGATAACGAACTGCTGTGCCATCTCTTGAAGAGATTTGCGGCAGTGGTTCACTATCGTCGAGTTTGAGGATAGCGCGCGAAGTGATTTTATTGCTGCCTGACTGTCTGAGTAAATGTTTATTACTTTGTTTATAAGGCTAGAGTGGCGTAGGCAACTAAGAGCCTCGCTTATGGCGAGAATGTCTGCCTGAAAAAAGCTGCAGTGGTCCGGAAGACGGAAATGTATTTTAATACTGAGTTGTTCAATATTTACTCAGTTGGTGGTCAATAATACTCCTCCTCCAACTCGATTGTCGAGATTGGAGCCGTCTGTGAAGAATTTATGCAGTCATTTTGTCCAAAGGGACTTGCCGCCCAGGCCTCCCTGCAGGGAAAGACTGTTTTGAACGTTGTAGAAGTGTGTTTTACGGGTATGCAATAATCTTTTAATTGCTTGCTTGCGCCCACTGATAGGATGGATGAGTGCCCATATTGATGGACTGTCCAGCAGTTTGCGTCTCTCAGACGTCGTGCTGTGATGGCGGTTTCCTTTGCCACTAGTAGAATTGAAGATATGCTAGTAATAGCGTTGAGCGCTTCACTAGAGGTTGTTTTAAGAGCTCCTGTCATGCATAGTTGAGCTACTCTCTGCACCTTGTTGAGCGCCTTGAGTTTAGAACTATACAGCAGCGCTGGCCACCAAATGGATACCCCAT